>APFE030834073.1:42851-83179 GCA_000404065.3 Pinus taeda
GCCCTCCAAACCCTCTCTCCCAGCTCAGAGGTCTTCCTCCGCCGCGTGCTGTCCAAATGGGCAAAAAAAAATCTAATTTTTTCATATAAAACCCGCTGCCGCCCGACCCCACGCTTTTTACCGAAAAAATCGGCAAAAAAAAATTTCCGCGATTTTTTTCCCTTAAAAATCGCGATTTAATCGCCAAGGGGAAAAAATCGCGATTTTTTCAAAAACGCGCAATTAAATCGCGATTTTCACAACACTGGAATTAACAAATGTCATGTTTTTCTTTCTAAGAACGATTACAGTTGTTTCCTTGCAGTTTTGGGTGGAACTCAAAGAGGCTTGAGTAATGCTGTTCTTATGTTACAGTAATTTGTAAGGTAAATTTTATTCCTCTTGCTGGACCATGTTGAGTTTTATAATTTTATTCCATACGGTTACTATTTATCAAGATTTACTGGCTCGTATTATTTAAAACTAAATAAATAAATAAAATCTCTTGATATGAGTCCGTTCATTGGCTTGCCTTGGTTGCTTTCATTTTTATTGTTTTTTTGTCATGTCTTTTATTGTGTCAGACGTGATTTTTTTAATTAATTATTTTTTTTTTAATGAAATATATCGATCATTTTGTTGTCAATATTTCTTTGACACCTCTGTTCTTGATGAACTGAATTATTCTTAGGACGTTATATGCTTTTTCCCGAAGGTGAAAAGTTTTTGATACATATATATCATCATTTTAGATTGAATATTGATGGTCCATGTGGGTTCCGATTTTCTATATTTAGAACCCGAGAATAAAACAAATCATCAAACAAAAAGGATCCTTTGCTGTTACTTGCTCTAGAAGATATTACAGGTTCAAACTGTAGCCCCATGGAAATGCAGACGGATGGTTTAGTTTCTCAGGGTAATTCAAGGAGTCGCATATCTAAAATGTTATGAATTACGTAATTTGGGTTTTATTATAGTGTCACGAAGAAAGAAAGTTCCAGTTGACATAGAAATCTAGCAGAGATCAACTTATACTGTTCAACTATTGCAAAGTGTAAACCTTTAATTTTTTGCAGAATTGGAAGATGGCTTCTTGCAGAATTGTGCATTAAAAGGCTAGGGTTATGCAGCAACCAACCCCCCCCTGCCCCCCGGCCCCCTATTTGCATTGGTTTTGCTTTTGCATCACATAGATTTTGTTTGACAGATTAGTAGATCCGAGCACCCTGATCATTAAATGATGATGCAGAATGTGTGATGTGCAGGGTTTTGTAGTATATATGTTGATAAAACCAGCCATAAAGCATCATTTCTGAAACAGACAATGACACCTCACCGAACTGATTTTTCTTAGATTAATCAAAGATACAGTTATGCATTCTGAAATAGAGGTGTCTAGGTATGTTGAACCGCAATAACAGAATAACTTGATAAATTGGAAGAGGCAATTCAGCAACTTAAGAATGGCAAAAACACTTGATCAGCAATCGAAAATTTAGTGTATTTGGAATGAGGTACATAAACTTGTATTCAAAGATTGAAGTTTATATTGCATGAAACATATCATTGCAGTTAGATACACTTATACCTATTGGAAGCTCAGTGTAATGTTCATTTCAGATTAAAGAAAGTTTCTACAGCTGCAAAATGTGGCTTTTTCAGGGTAATTTCAGCTGTGCCTAATAATATAAAATTGTTTTCTATAAAAATTTAGAGCATATGTGAGCCTTTAGCATTTGGCATTTTTTTATCATGAAATGATATTGCAGATGGCAAGAATGTTGTAATTCAAGAAAATATTGAGCAATTAATTTTATACTAGTTTTCCCTTAATAGAAAATACACCAGCGTTTTAAAGGAGGGGTGTTAAAATTGGTAACTAGGGCCAAATTCCACCTTAGGACAGCTCATATGATGGAGATGATTATGGCATTGGATTCCTATTTTTGAGAGGTACAATTTTGATATGAAGATCATCTCATTCTGACAAGCAGAAATGGAAATTTGAATTTATTCTTTCTCATGAACAATTTTTCAAGGTCGGCCTCAGTCAAATGTAGGCTCATGAAACCCAATGTATGTGTCTCCTCACCCTCAATGAGTTGAATAAAAAGGAGTGACCCTTCTCTCATTTGGACATTATCAACTCATCACATCATCTTCTCTCTACTCTCTTGATTGGTTCGTAAAATTTGGAGGCTCTCTCTCTCTCTTCTTCACGTGTGGAAGGAAGACAAATTTCTAGATTGGTTTTGGAGGCTGAAAATTTCAGGGATTAGGGCATTCGTTGACTTGGAGTATTTGACCAGCTTTGACTTCTGTTTTGGGGGCAGAATTTTGATTTCTGCAGGCCGCATTCTTTGGCACGAATTTCGAGGTGATTTGGGACTGTTTGACCAAGTTGTTTGCTGCACTGACTTTCTGGTTTGACTGCAGAATTACAGCAGACTTTAACTGGGTTGATCAAGCTGGTTTTGAGTTGACTTTGACCCCCTTGGCAGGCTACATTATTCTGCTGTTGACTGTGTTGATTAGAGGAAATTTTGGGGCAGCTTTGACCACTGTAGACTTTATGGTTAGGGCTACATTGACTGCTGATTTGATTTGTACTCTCTCTCTCTGCTGAACTATTGAAGAATAATAAGAAGACTTGATCAAAGGGTTTCCCCACATTGGGGTTGGAAGATGGTCACAAGTATGTCCGAATTCAACTTAGATCATGAAGGTGTTTGTCAGGGTTGTGAAGCTAGAAAACATACAAGGGGACCATTCCCCTCAAGTGAAACTCAAACCACCGATATTCTTCAATTGGTCCATTTTGATCTATCAGGTATGTTGCTAGTGAAATCTTTGGGTGGATATTTGTACTATGTTATTTTTGTGGATGACTTCTCCCGCAAAACATGGATCTATTTCTTAAAGAAGAAGGATGAAGTGTTTAAATGGTTCTGCTCTTTCAAAGCCTTGGTCGATAATCAAACAGGGAAGAAGATCAAAATATTGAGGACCAATAATAGTACTGAGTATGAGTCAAATGAATTCAAAGACTATCATAGAGAAGCTAGAATTAAGAGGGAGACCACTACTGCATATACTCCTGAACAAAATGGTGTTGCCGAAAGGAAGAATCATACTATCATAGAAGCCACCCGTGCTATGCTTCATGATCAAGGTGTTTCGAAGTTCTTATGGGGAGAAATTGCCAACACTGTTGTGTATGTCCAAAACAGATGCCCACATCAAATATTGGAGTTCAAGACACCTGAAGAAGTATACACCGGTAAGAAATCTGATGTTTCTCATTTTAGAATTTTTGGTTGTCCCATATATTTTCATGTGTTGAAAGAGAAAGAAACAAAACAGATGCATCTAGGAAGAAAGGAACGTTTATAGGGTACAGTGAAACTTCGAAGGCATATAGAATCTATGTGCCTGGTCAAAGGGAACTGGAATTAAGTCATGATGCCACTTTCATTGAAGATTATGCTCTTAGAAAGATTCAAGATCTTCCTATTCTTAGCAAGAACAATGATGATGCTGATGCAGAAAAGGAAGATGAACCTTCGTCTGATGAACTGATGCCTGATGTTGAAGGTCTGATGTCCTAGTGAGCCCTCTACTTCAGGAAAAAGACCTTTGTGGCTCAAAAATACTCTTGAAGATGCTAAGAAACATATTGCACCAAGGGGGACATTTCGTGAAAGCAAGAAGCTGAATAGATACCAAGGGTACTTAGCTGCCATGAGTACCATTGTACAATTTGAGCCTTGTACATTCGAAGAAGTCGTTGAACATCAAGTTTGGAAGGATGTGACGAATGAGGAATATGAGTCGATCATATGAAGAATGATGTTTGGGATGTGGTTCCTAGACCCAAGGATAAGTCAGTGGTCACTTCAAAATGGCTCTACAAGATCAAACATGGAGTTGATGGGAGTGCTGAGAAGTTTAAGGCCAGATTTGTTGCTTGAAGCTTCTCTCAAAAGGAAGGAGTAGACTATGATGAGATATTTGCACTAGTTGCTCGATATACCATCATTTGTTGGATCATAGCTCGTGCCGCTTCGCAAGGATGGAACCTACACCAGATGGATGTGAAAATTGCCTTCTAGCATGGTTCGTTTAAAGAGGAAGTCTATGTGGAACAACTTGAGGGGTTTGAAGTTCAAGATGTAAGACACATGTATGTAGGTTGAAGAAATCCCTCTATGAGTTGAAGCAAGCCCCTAGGGCTTGGTATGAGAGGATTGATAGCTATTTTATGAGGCTGGGATTTACAAGGAGCGATGTTGACCTGAACCTATACTTCAAGGTTGAAAAGGACAAGCCTCTCATTTTGGTCCTTTATGTGGATGATCTCTTTCTAACAGGTGATGACCCTCTCATTCATCGATGCAAGAGGGAGTTGGCTTTTGAGTTCAAGATAAAGGACCTAGGATTGATGCATTATTTCCTAGGGTTGGCGGTTTGGGAAAATCCAGGTGAGATTTTCCTTTCTCAAGGAAAATGCATTGTGAAGCTACTTGAGAGATGTGAGATGGTGGACTACAAGTTTGTGACTACCGATGGAACTCAACTTTAAGAAGCTATGTGGAAGTGTTGTTGGGCTCGGATTGGCGAACCCTATCGAGTATTGTCAACTTGTGGGGGCCCTAATGTTTTTGGTCAACTCCTGTCCTAACATATGCTTCGTTGTGAACACGTTGGGTCAATATATGGTTGAGCCTCATCACATTCATTGGATTGCTGCCAAGAATCTCTTGAGATATCTTTGGGGCACAATCCACTATGGATTGAGATACACTGTTGGGAACTTGAGGCTACATGGATATTCAAATGCTGACTGGGCTGGCAGTGTGGTGGACTGTAAGAGCACGTCTGGATGTTACTTCTCTTTGGGGCCTGCTTCTATATCTTGGATGAGAAGGAAGCAAAAATTGGTTGCACTAAGCACTGTTGAGGCTGAATACATTGCTACGAGTATGGCTTGTTGTGAAGCTGTTCGGTTGAGGAAGCTCTTTAATGAGTTATTTGAGCATGTGCTAGATACCACCGTGATCTTTTGCGACAACTAGAGTGGGATTCATTTATCAGATAATCTTGTGTTCCACTACCACTCCAAGCACATTGATATGAGGTACCACTTTATCCGGGATATGATACAACGAGAAGCAGTTAAGCTCCAACACATCAGGACAAATGAGCAGGTTGCATACATTCTCACGAAGCCTTTATGGAAGGTCAAATTGTTAACCTTTCGAGAGAGACTTGGAGTCGTGGAATGACCCTCCTATGAGGGTCCCGTATGAGTTGGACTTAGAGCTTTGGGAGCTCCTGGTGGTGTGGGGTACTTCTTGGAACTATGGACCATAGGGCGAGTGGTTCACCTTCCCCTAATGGTGCGCTGGATATAGGGTGAGTGGTTCAACTTCCCTTGTGATACCCCATTATGGTTGACATGTGTGTAGGGTGAGTGGTTCACCTTCCCCTCTGATACCCCATTATGGTTGACGTGTGTAGGGTGAGTGGCTCACTTTCCCCTACTCGGACACATGCATGTAAGGTGGGTGATTCACCTTCTCCTATGGCATATGAGTAGGATGAGTGGTTCACCTTCTCTTGTTGATGCCCCAACACACATCCTACCTATAGAGTCCGAGACTCATGGGAAGTACCCCTCATTTGGCCAATGAGCCAGGAAAATATGGTTAGGGACGATAACACTACTGATGGACGCATCATGTATTTCTGTACTCCCTATGACTAGGATGCATGATGTCCAACAACTTGATCTGGGATCAAGCATTGACTTTTGCCAGTGGAGAGTGATATGATCTTATGTCTCACTCTCGATCAATTCTTATTCATTATTAATTTATGGTTATGTAGAGAAGAGCATAGCAGTACAAGGTAGCGATGGTAGGGATGGTTCAGGATGACAAGTTAGCATGATGATGGATTGGCAGGGGGAATTCTCCCTAGTTAAGAGGGAGTGTTAAAATTTGAAACTAGGGCTAAATTACACCTTATGACAACTCATATGATGGAGATGATTATTGCATTGGATTCCTCTTTTCGAGAGGTACAATTCTGATATAAAGATCATCTCATTCTGAGAAGCATAAATGGAAATTTGAATTTACTCTTTCTCATGGAAAAATTGTCAAGGTCGGCCTCAGTCAAATGTAGGCTCATGAAGCCCAATGGATGTGTCTCCTCACCCTCAACGACTTGTATAAATAGGAGTAACCCTTCTCTCATTTGGGCATCATCAACTCATCACATCATCTTCTCTCTCCTCTCTTGATTGGTTCATACAACTTGGAGGCTCTCTCTCTCTCTTCTTCGCACATGTGGAAGGAAGGCAAATTTCTGAACTGGTTTTGGAGGTCGAAAATTTCAAGGATTAGGGCATGCGTTGACTGGCGTTGACTTGGAGTATTTGACCAACATTGCTTTTGTTTTGGGGGCAAAATTTCGATTTCACCAAGTTGCATTCTTTGACATGGATTTCAAGGTGATTGGGCACTATTTGACCGAGTTGATTGCTGTGTTGACTTTCTGGTTTGACCGCAGAATTACAACGGACTTTGACTGGGTTGATTGAGTTGGTTTTGGGTTGATTTTGACTCCCTTGGAAGGCCACATTCTCATGTTGTTGATTGAATTGATTAGAGGACATTTTGGAGCATCTTTGACCATTGTTGATGTTTTGGTTAGGGCTGCATTGACTGCTGATTTGGTAGAATTGTTTGGGCATTGAAGAATAATAAGAATATTTGATTAAAGGGTTTCCCCACATTGGGGTTTGTCCCTGGCATCTGCCACGTCTTGTGTTCTCTTGTCTTGGCTTGTATTTTGCATGTGTTTTTATGTTCTACCTGCATTTACTGTCAATGCGTATAAAGTAATGTGATTGCTACTAAAGATAATTGAAAATTGTAATTGGGCTGATAAGAAACATTGAAGTAAATTGTGCTAAAGCATAAAACATACCATTGTTATCTAAAATCAACATGGTACCAAAGCTCAGGTGAAGACAAAGCCTAATCAAGAGTGAAGCAAAGCAATCACTAAGGGAAGTTGTTGGACAAGGACTTGGAACTAGTCCCAATGACGAGTACATTTTTCTTCAAATCCGAGGACAAGCTTAAGGACAAATCTGAGTATCATGTATGGAAGATGACTTTGGATTTGACTTTGGAAGAGAATGATGTCATGGATTATGTCAAAGGAAGAATAATAGAGCCTCCTTCAAATGCATCTACTGCTGCACAAACCAAGTACAAGAAAGGTGAGGTTAAAGCTAAGAAGATTATTGTTGATTATATTCATAAGCCTTTGATTGCCTATATTTCTAATTTGGAAACATCTAGGGAGATGTATGAAAAGACGGTTGGGATGTTCAAAGTAAACAATGCAAATCAAATTCTCTTTCTCGAGAACACGCTGAAAGATATCAAGATGGATAAAGGAGAATCCATCCAATCCTATTTCATGAGGATTATCAAGATTAATAATGATCTCCTATCTATTGGTGAAGTCACTAGTGACAGGGAGCTCTCTCTTATTTCACTTGGAGGCCTTACAAGAGATCGGGATGTGTTTAACATTACCATCCTCAACAATGATAGGATTTTGAGATTTAATGAACTATTGGCTAGATGCACTCAAGAAGAAATAAGGATGTTGGAAAGAGACAAGCCCTCAAATGGAAACAATCCTACCACCTTGTTTGCTCATTCTAAGAGACGAAACAATGTTGGTCCAAGGAATCAAGGACAAGGGTTCAAGTCGTGATTCAAAGAAGGGAGGAAAGGAAGGTGCTTCAATTGCAACAGGTTTGGCCACTTCGCTAGAGAGTGTCCTCACAAGAAGGACACTCCAAGAGATGATGACAACAATAACAACTACTTCAAGGGCAATGACAATCAAAGGAACAACAGGTTCAATAACAAAGGAAAGAGGAATGCTCCCGCTGCTCGAAATGGAAATGGTCGTCCTCCCAAGAAGTCGAGAAACTCTAGAGATGAAGAAGTTAATGTTGTAAAGCAAAAATAATTTTATCTTATTTCTACCCTCACCACTGCCTCTCCTCTGGATATATTGCATCATTGGTTGATTGATAGTGGTGCCTCAAGGCACTTCACTGGGTACAAAGAGGCTCTCTCAAACTTGATTGAAAAGAAGACGAATATGGAGATTATACTTGGGGATAATGTCACTTATCCCATGAAAGGAATTGGGACTATTACTCTTCACTTAAATCAAGGTCAAACCCTCCACTTACTAGAAATATATGTACCTGATCTGAAAAATAACTTGGTCTCTATTTCTACGATGGAAAATAAAGTTTTCAAGGTGACATTCATTGATAGGAAGGTTCATGTTTGGTAAAGGAACCCAAGAGATGCATTCACTCTTGGATTCAAGATTGAAGGTCTTTATCAAGTTGGAGGAAATATGCTGGGAGCAACGACTTGTGATACTTCTCTTCAATTTGAATTATGGCACCGAAGATTTTTTCACCTTCCTTTCAAAGCCTTACCTGATGTAAGGAAGATGGTAAGAGGTATTCCCAAATTCAACTTAGATCATGAAGTTGTTTGTCATGGTTGTGACGCTGGAAAACATACAAGGGGACCATTCCCCTCAAGTGAAACTCAAACCACTGATATTCTTTAATTCGTCCATTCTGATTTATCAAGGATGTTGCTTGTGAGACCGTTGAGTGGATATTTGTACTATGTTATTTTTATGGATGGCTTCTCCCACAAAACATGGATCTATTTCTTAAAGAAGAAGGATGAAGTGTTCAAATGGTTTCACTCTTTCAAAGCCTTGGTCGAGAATCAAACAGGGAAGAAGATCAAAATATTGAGGACCGATAATGGTACCGAATATGAGTCAAATGAATTCAAAGACTATTGTAGAGAAGTTGGAATTAAGAGGGAGACCACTACTGCATATACTCCTGAAAAGAATGGTGTCGCTGAAAGTAAGAGTCGTACTACCATAGAAGCCACCCGTGCTATGCTTCATGATCGAGGTCTTCTGAAGTTCTTATGGGTAGAAGTTGCCAACATCGTTGTGTATGTCCAAAACAGATGCCCACATCAAACGTTGGACTTCAAGACACCCAAAGAAGTATTCACCGGTAAGAAACTTGATGTTTCTCACTTTAGAATTTTGTTTGTCTCGTATATTTTCATGTGCCGAAAGAGAAAAGAAACAAAATAGATGCATTTGGGAAGAAATTAACGTTTGTAGGGTACATTGAAACTTCTAAGGCATATAGAATCTATATGCCTAGTCAAAGGGAAGTGGAATTAAGTCACAATATCACTTTCGATGAGGATTCTTCTCTTAGAAAGATTCGAGATCTTCCTATTCCTAGGAAGAACAATGACGATGCTGATGCAGAAAAGCCGGATGAACCTTCGTCTAATGAACCGATGTTCAATGTTGAAGGTTCGATGGATCCCATTAATCCACCTCCTAGTGAGCCCTCTAATTCAAGAAAAAGACCTTTGTGGCTCAAAGATACTCTTGAAGATGCTGAGAAACATATTGCACCAAGGGGGACATTTCGTGAAAGCAAGAAACCGAATAGGTACCAAGGGTACTTAGTTTCCATGAGTACCATTGTACAATTTGAGCCTTGTACATTCGAAGAAGCCGTGAAACACCAAGTTCGAAAGGATGCGAGGAACGAGGAATATAAATCGATCATGAAGAATGATGTCTGGGATGTGGTTTGTAGACCCAAGGATAAGTCAGTGGTCACTTCAAATTGGTTCTACAAGATCAAACATGGTGCTGATGGGAGTGCTGAGAAGTTCAATGCCAGATTTGTTGCTCGAAGCTTCTCTTAAAAGGAAGGAGTAGACTATGATGAGATATTTGCACCAGTTGCCCGATATACCACCATTTGTTCAATCATAGCCCTTGTCGCTTTGCAAGGATGGAGCCTACACCAGATGGATGTCAAAACTGCCTTCTTGCATGGTTCGCTTAAAGATGAAGTCTATGTGGAACAACATGAGGGCTTCGAAGTTCAAGATTGTAAGACACATATATGCAGGTTGAAGAAAGCCCTCTATGGGTTGAAGCAAGCCCCTAGGGTTTGGTATGAGAGGATTGATTTATGAAGTTGGGATTTACAAGGAGCGATGTTGACCCGAAACTAACTTCAAGGTTGAAAATGACAAGCCTCTTATTCTAGTCTTTTATGTGGATGATCTCTTTCTAACATGTGATGACCCTCTCATTCAATAATGCAAGAGGGGGTTGGCTTCCGAGTTTGAGATGAAGGACCTAGGACTGATGCATTATTTCCTAGGGTTGGAGGTATGGGAAAAGCCAGGTGAGATTTTCCTTTCTTAAGGAAAATACATTGTGAAGCTATTTGAGAGATGTGGGATGGTGGACTGCAAGTCCATGACTACTCTGATGGAACTCAACTTTAAGAACCTATGTGGAAGTGTTGTTAGGCCCGGATTGGCAAACCCTACCGAGTATCTTCAACTTGTGGGGGCCCTGATGTGTTTGGTCAACTCCCATCTTGACATATGCTTCGTTGTAAACACGTTGGGTCAATATATGGTTGAGTCTCATCACATTCATTGGATTGATGCCAAGAATCTCTTGAGATATCTCTAGGGCATAATCCACTATGGATTGAGATACATTGCCGAGAACTTGAGGCTTCATGGATATTCAAATGTTGATTGGTCTAGCAGTGTGTTGGACCGTAAGAGCACGTCTGGATGTTGCTTCTCTTTGGGGTATGCTTCTATATCTTGGATGAGAAGGAAGCAGAAATTGGTTGCAGTAAGCACCACCGAGGCTGAATACATTGCTGTGAGTATAGCCTATTGTGAAGCAGTTTGGTTGAGGAAGCTCTTCAGTGAGCTATTTGAGCTTGTGCTAAATACCACCATGATATTCTACGACAACCAAAGTGGGATTTGTTTATCGGAGAATCCTGTGTTCCACGACCGCTCCAAGCACATTGATATGAGGTACCACGTTATCCGGGATATGGTACAACGAGGAGCAGTTAGGCTCCAACACATCAAGACATATGGGTAGGTTGCAGACATTCTCACGAAGCCTTTGGGGAAGTTCAAATTCTTAAAACTTTTGAGAGAGACTTGGAGTCGTGGAATGACCCTCCTATGAGCGTCCCGTATGAGTTGGACATAGAGCTCTGGGAGCTCCTAGGGGCATGGGGTACTTCTTGGAGTTATGAGGGACCATATGGTGAGTGGTTCACATTCCCCTAGTTGTGCGTTAGATACAGGGTCAATGATTCACCTTCCCCTGTGATACCCCATTATGGTTGACGTGTGTAAGGTGAGTGGTTCGCCTTCCCCTACCCAGACACATACATGTAGGGTGAGTGGTTCACCTTCCCCTACGATTGAGATATTCATAGGATGAGTGGTTCACCTTCTCCTGTGGCATATGAGCAGGATGAGTGGTTCACCTCTCTTGCTAATACCCCGACACACATCCTACCCATAGAGTCCGAGACTCATGAGAAGTACCTCTCACTTGGCCAATGAGTCGAGAAAAGATGGTTAGGGACCATAGCACTACTGATGGATGCATTGTGTACTGACGTACTCCCAATGACTAGGATGCATGGTTTCCAACAACTTGATCTGGTCTCAAGGATTGAATTTTTTCAATGGAGAGTGATATTATCTTATGTCTCACTCTCGATCAATTCTTATTCATTATTACTTCATGGTTCAACATAGCAGTACATGGTTGTGATGGCAGGGATGGTTCATGATGACAAGTTGGCATGATGATGGATTGGCATGTGGAATTATCCCTAGTTGAGAGGGAGTGTTAAAATTAGCAACTAGGGCCAAATTCCACCTTATGAAAACTAATATGATGGGGATGATTATTGCATTGGATTCCTCTTTTCAAGAGGTACAATTTTGATATAAAGATCATCTCATTCTGACATGCAAAAATGGAAATTTGAATTTATTCTTTCTCATGGACAAATTGTCAAGGTCACCCTCAGTAAAATGTAGATTCATGAAGCCCAATGGATATGTCTCCTCACCTTCAATGAATTGTATAAATGGGAGTGACCCTTCTCTCATTTGGACATCATTAACTCGTCACATCATGTTCTCTCTCCTCTCTTGATTCGTTCGTACAACTTGGAGGCTCTCTCTCTCTCTTCTTTGCACGTGTGGAAGGAAGGCAGATTTTTGGACTAGTTTTGGGGGCTGAAAATTCAGGGAATAGGGCATGCGTTGACCAATGTTGACTTGAAGTATTTGACCACTATTGACTTTTTTTTCGAGGCAAAATTTTGATATTTGCAGGTCGCAATCTTTGGCATGAATTTCGAGGCGATTGGGGACTCTTTGACCTAGTTGACTACTACGTTGACTTTTTGATTTGACCACAGAATTACAGCAAACTTGACTGGGTCGACCGAGCTAGTTTTGGGTTGAATTTGACTCTCTTGGCAGGCCACATTCTTTTGTTGTTGACTGAACTGATTAGAGGACATTTTGGAGCAGCTTTGACCACCGTTGACTTTTTGGTTAGGGCCGCACTAACTGTTGATTTGGCAGAACTGTTTGGGCATGTATTTATGATATTTGTACTCTCTCTCTCTACTGAACTATTGAAGAATAATAAGAAGATTTGATCAAAAGGTTTCCCCACATTGGGGTTTGCCCTAGTATCCGCCACATCTTGTGTCCTCTTATGTTGGCTTATCTTCTGCACATGTTTTTATGTTTTATCTGCATTTACTATCAATGTATATAAGTTAATGTGATTGCTACTAAAGATAATTGGAAATTGTCATTGGGCTTATAAGAAACATTGAAGTAAATTGTGCTAAAGCATAAAACATACCATTGTTATCTAAAATCAACAAGGGGCAAGGTTGTTAATAATCCAAATAGAAAATAATATATATATATATATTCCAAAATTTTGCTTACGTTTTCTCGAAAATCCAATCAAAATTACATCACACGAACAACATTGATATCAAGAATACTAGTCAAAAGACTATACATGCATGTTGAAATTTCTATTGTATATGTAAAAGATCTCAGTTGCAGGGCTTGTGAAATTTTCAAAATTCTCTAATACCATGTGGAAATTTATGCAAACTTAGGGTTTTAGTGCAAAACACAAATTTCACCTCTTCAGCTAGAGGTTTCCTAGATTGTAACCCTATGAATTCAACCTTAGGTATGTTATGAAATACAGAACAAAATGATAATGGAAGATTATAGTATATCAATCTTTAACTCCTCAATCTTCTAAGCAATCTAGGAAGAGAAGATACTTAAGTGTCTTAACAAGTTTCAACCCTCTAAGACTATCTTATCATGCATAAGCCAGATCTGGAAATTCAATTTTACATCAAAACAACTCATATCTTCTTCAACTATAATTTAAAGCCACTTAACATAATTGTCTTCTACTTCTGTCAAATTATTAAGATGTATGTTTTAAATTACGAATCATGAAGAACATAAATAATTGAACATCAAATTTGTTATTTACACAAGACGACAAAAAACTTCATTCATTAGCATAAAATGAATTTGTTGTACATACCATTGCCTAATTATCACTAGCTCTCCAAAAACTCTAATCAAGGAAAATAATGAAAAACCCTAACTCAACCAAGGAGCTTCAACATGCATAAATCAATGAACGAAGTCATCCAAGACAATACATTTTGTTTTGTTTTTATTCACCAAATACACAAAGGGTTTCTTCTCAAAACCCAAATCTCAATTCTCCAAGGGATGAAACTCTAGCCCTGGACTTCAAGATGCTATAACAAGATCAAGACACTCTAGCGAGTCCAAAGGATATATATAGATATCAAGTACATAAGAAGATCTAAGAGAGAAAGAAGAGTGATCACTATCATTGTCTTCTTCACAAGATTAAGCCCTAATATATTATAAGGATCAAACTAGACCTTCTCTTTCTCTTCCACAACTTCTCTTGGGGTTTCCTCATGAACACTAGTGAATGACTCCAACAAGACAAGTATAAAGAGGAGACTAGGATAATGATTGTGATTGAAATGAATCTATCCTTCCTCTATGATATGATAGGTAAGAGAGGCTAACAACATAATGTTGACCCAATCCCTTGGAAGAAACCTATAAGAAGAACATGTAGGCTAACAAAATTGAAGCACTCCACTTCAAAACTATACATGTCATTATCCAAAGGTGACGTTGTACACAATAAGGAATCCAAAATGGTGTAGCTAAACAAAGCATGTCCACAACCCTTTTTTACAACTCCAAATAGATTCCATCACTTCACCTACGTCATGTACTCCATTGGGACCACTCCTCTTACATGAACATGGTTGTAACCTAGATATCCTCAAGTCAACTTCAAGCCTCCATATAGGAATCCAAGCTACCCCATGTTATATAGGGCTTGATTCCCTCAAGATGCACAATGATCCTCCTGTAGGGTGTTCTTTGAACAAGTGAATCTCTTCATCTGGCCACCATGAAGGTGTCTCATATGTTGTCAAGAGAAAGCCAATTCTCGAGGGAGGAATGCCAACCAAGCATGCAAATTGTTTGTAAACATGGTATATCTACACAAGGTGAACATATTAAGGCAATCATTCACACAAACAACTCAAATATCAATACACTAATGGATTACATGGTTGAACTCTCACAAGGAAACAATTCACAACCCTAGCCAATATGGCCACTTGAGGCAATATATTAATTAAAAAAAAAATATGTATGACCATTAGCAAATGACCTCCACAGATTTTAAATAGTGATCATGGGCCAATTGTGTGTCAAGCCACATATCAATATAGTTGTTAGTATTGAGGAGAAAATGAATTGTTGGATCACTTCATGTTTAGAATACAATCATGACCATTAGATTAGATTATTACAATGCACACCAAAGAAACACATTTTTGGTAAAGACACATTAGACCATGTTGATCTTAACTAACTCCTAAATTGGATGTTGATGTTGACCATGTTGATCTTGACAGTGTTTGACGGAATGATTGTCATGGTTAGATTGGATTAGGTCAATTCCTTGAGTATTTTTTTTGTTAGGGGCTTTGTCTCTATGTTATTTATCATCTCTCAAAGTTTCATTAAGTTATGGGCATGGATCTAGATCCTCACCCTGAAAAGTGGCTTAAAACTTGCAGTCATTGGCATAGAATTGCATGAAAGAGACTACAGTTTCTGGGAAGCAGGCTTATGGGAGCGATTGGATGGTTACAATCGCTTGGAGGCCTTGTCATGGGAGTGACTAGGGGTCTAGCTCACTGAAAAAGAAGGTTATCTCAGTGGATGGACACCTGGAATGGTTGGTTAGTTCTTGGGGGTCTTGTAGCACCTAAGGGAAGTCAGCAAGGTAATTTTTTGTTGACTCCTTTTCTTTAAGGTCATCTAGGAGGTTGATTCATGTCATAGTATCCCCTCAGCTCATGTTTACCCCAAGTAAGTCGATGAAAGCGGGTAGATATCAGAGGAGGCATGTTACACAAAGAAGCTTGTATTATACCCCCTTACCCAACCCCTTATTGAGCATGATTTACCTGTATGGGTAGAGGAAGAAGAAGATGAATATTTTTATCAAGCACCCCCCTACTCAATTTGTACATTAGACACCATTGTAGGAAGCAAGAAACTAGATGAGGATAACCTTATTGATAACTTTCTGCAAAACCAACCTCTTGTTGCCATGTGAATCAATGAACTAATAGAGTGATCCTTAAGGAAACCTTTGAACAACCCATGGGTTGAATTGTTCATTATTGGTTTTGATCAAGATCATGCTAATATTGTGGAAATCGGTCCATATAAAACCTTGAAAACCATTCCTTCCCTCTCAACAGGGCAAGAAGAGCAATTGCTCATTTTATTAAGGAAACATCTTGATGCTTTTGCTTGGGACTATAAAGAGATGAAAGGGGTGCATCCCTTAACTTGTACCCATCACATTTACATAAAAGATGGATATAAACTTATGCGACAACCCCAGAGGAGAATGAGCATTTCCCTTAAATACATTGTGAAAGAAGAAATGCAGAAGTTACTAGATGCGAGATTCATTTATCCTATTTCAGATAGTAAGTGAGTGTCTACTCTTGTTATAGTACCCAAGAAGAATGGGAAGTGGAGAATCTGCATTGACTACAGGAAAATTAACAAGGCTACAAATACATATCATTTTCCCTTGCCTTTCATTGATCAAGTTGTGGATGGCCTTATAGGGAAGAAATTCTTTTCAATCTTGGATGGTTTAGTGGGTATAATCAGATCCAAATCAGCTTTGAGGATTAGGATAAGACCACCTTCACATGTCCATGGGGAAAATTTTCTTAGAGTGTCCTTCCCTTTGGCTTATGTAATGCCATTGCTACCTTCCATAGGGAAGTGTTTAGTATTTTTTTTTATCTTGTTCATGATACAATGGAAATTTATATGGATGACTTCACTCCTTATGGGAATGGTTTCCAGGAATCCCTCTCCAACCTGTGTAAAGTTTTAAGAAGTCCATTGAAATGAATCTCTCACTAAGTCCAGAAAAGTGTGATTTTTTTTTATGAGGGATTGTCCTAGATCACTTCCTCTCTATGGAAGGGATCCAAGTTGACCCTAAAAATATTAGCATTATCAAAAGGGTCCCTATCTTGTTGAAAATGCAACAACAAAATCTAGTTTTGACTTTGCCTTGGTCAAACTAGATTAAAATTCAAAATTCTATCTCAACAGAATACTTTGAGGTAGTTAACTGAGGTGACATGGCTCTTGTCACTCAGTTAACTCAGTAAATTTGAGTTGGAGAAACTTGAGTTCAATTCTACATGATTAATTGCTAATTTGTAGCAATCTACTTCAGTTAATTTGAGTTATTGTCAGTTTAACTAATTCTAACTATCAGAAGAACTAGTGGAGGTCAAGTTGTGGAAGTGGAGCTTCAATAACACTCAGTGATCAACTAGTTCACTAATCAATCAACCCAAAATAATTGTTGCATGCAGAAAATTTGAGTTACCCAGTTGAGATGGAGATTCCAGGGTAGTGTACTATCAGTTGTAACATATTCCCATGTGTACAGGTGGTGCATGCATTTAGAGATTTACCTAAAGCTATTGCGTAATTCCTTGGTGTGAAATTCCTAAAAAATAGGGGAAATTTCCCAAGGGAACAACGCAAGGAAATAGGAGCTTGGGAAGGCTTGAAATTGGCTTAGTGGTTGGCCAAGTTCAGTTAATTAGGAAGAGGGATAGACTATACACTTGTAGGGTGTGCTCAGGTTTAAGCAAGCATTGTATTTCTTCTCTATTCTCTGATTAACACAATATAGATAGTAAGGGGTTTTGAGCAGTTGTTTTCCCCTAGATAAATGTTTGTGCATGTGTGATGTTTCCTTTTGCATGTCTATGATTCTTATTTTAGATGGTGAATTAACTTCCGCAGATCAATAGAGTAGCTTCAAGTCTTGCAATTTAGTAAATTTCATGAGAAGTATTGCATCTACATATTAATTCTACACGGTATCAAAGCTAAAATTGTTATAGAGTAGAGGTTTTGAAGTTTTCATTACAGGAGGTTCGAGGTTGCAAATCAGGTTGCAAGTTTTCTTCAGGATTGAGAAGATGTCTTTCAATGGACTAAGGCTCAAGTATGCCCTTGAGGGAAGCTCGAATTATGTTTCATGGAAGGACTGCATGGAGGTAGTACTGAAGGATAATGGGTTGAAGGAATTCATTGATAATA
The DNA here is from genome assembly GCA_000404065.3 of Pinus taeda. NCBI lineage: Eukaryota > Viridiplantae > Streptophyta > Pinopsida > Pinales > Pinaceae > Pinus > Pinus taeda. The sequence goes on from APFE030834073.1 coordinate 60,635, forward strand.
GCTGATGCTCAGAATCTAGCAGATTGGAAGAAGTGTGTTGCAAAGGCGAGGAGGATCGTATTGGAGGGAGTATGAGACCATATTTTCTCCAATATCCATGGGAAAGAGAATTTTTATGCAATGTGGCAAGCACTGACATATTTGTTCCAGAATAGTAGTGACCACAGAAAAATGGCACTCAAGGACAAGCTTTGAAATATCAAGATGCAGAGGAAAGAGACCATTCCACAGTACTTGAGAAAGTTCACACAATGTCGTGATGAACTTGGTCAAGTTGGTGTTACTTTATTAGAGGATGATTTGGTGAGCCTAGCCCTTCTAGGCCTTCTCAAGAGCTGGCACAACTACCAAGCTTCGATGAATGGTAGTGAGAAGCTACCAAATTGGGAACACTTGTGGTTTGATTTGGTACAGAAGGAGATAAGGCAGAGCACCAAAGATGGGACCTCATCCAAGGGTGAGGATGAGGAGAATTATGCCTTGTTTGTAAAGCAAAAGGAATGGAACGGGAAGAAATCCCAATCCAAAGTAGATTTGAGTTAATGGGGTAGGAAGAAAGACTTGTCCATAATCAAGTGCTTTCACTATCATGAATTCGGGTACTATGCAACGAAGTGTCCACACAAGAAGGAAAGAAATAAGACCCTCAGAAGGAGCAGCAGGTGAAGCCTTGGATTCACAGTTCGAACTTGATTTTACCCTCATTGCATGCATGGAAAGCATAGTGACGGGTAGTGTGTGGTATCTGGATAGTGGTGCCTCATTCCACATGATGGGGAACAAAGAATTTTTCAGTGACTTGGAGGTGAAGTATCTCTAGATGCATGTCGAGATAGGAGATGATGGAAGGTATAGCGCGACTAATATTGGTACAGTTAATTTTTAGGAGTATGGCTCCCCTCTTAGGCTCAAGGATGTGATGTTTATACCGGGTCTGAAGAAGAATCTAGTTTTTGTAGCTATGTTGGAAGACCGTGGCTAGGATGTGATATTCATCAAAGGGAAGGCTTTCATGAGACACATCGCCATGGGACAAGTGAAGTAGTTCAGGGTTCGAGTGAAGAACCTCTACAAATTAGATGTGGAAGACTATGCAGTATTGAGCAAAAAAGTAGAGAAGGCACAAAGCTGAGATGTCTACAAATTATGGAATAGAAGGCTTGGCCATTTGCATCATGGTGCTTTGAAGATCATGCAAAAAAATTATACATGCTTCCCCAAAGGAGCACTAAAGCGGCAAGATACATGCAAAGGGTGTACGTTGGGGAAGTGCACAAAATCCACCTTCAATGATCAAGACAACAAGGCACATCTAGTCCTTTAAAGGATCCACTCTAATGTCTGTGGACCTTTCTCAACATCCTCCACTTCCAAGCATAGGTATTAGGTTATATTTTTAGATGATTTCTCATGGAAGTGTTGGATCTACTTCATGCAGAAGAAAGATTAGACATTCTCCAAGTTTGTTGAATTCAAAGCACTTGTTGAGAAAGAAACTAGAAATAACGTGAAGGCTCTCAGGAGTGATAATAGAGGTGAGTACATGTCGAATGAATTTAAAAATTTCTCTGCAAAGGAAGGCATTCGACGAGAGTTGACAACACCCCATAACCCACAACAGAATGGGGTGGCTGAGAGGAAGAACGAAAGTATTGTGGGAGAAGTAAGGGAAATGTTACATGACCAAAGCCTACCTTTGCACTTGTGGGCGAAAGCATGCAATACAACGGCCTATTTTCAGAACAAGAGTCCTTACAAGATTCTTGGCATAAGCACACCAAAGGAAACTTTTTCTAGGAATAAACAAGATGTGTCACACTTCAGGATCTTTGGATCATTAGTTTATTGTCATGTTTCCAAGGAAGCAAGGAAAAATATAGAGCCGACAATAGAGTTGGGAATATTTGTGGGGTACACAAAATTACCTCACAACTATCGTGTGTACCTTCCATCCCTTAGGATGACAATGTTCAGAAGGGATGTGAAATTTGATGAGGAGAAGGTAATGAGGTGTTATCTTAAGGGGGAGCTTCAGTTGCATCCTGATCAGGAGATTTTGGCTCCAAAAGAATAACCTTGGGAATTTGTGGAACAACCACAAGCAGAGGAGGAGAGAATAGAGACACCCACTCAAGCAGAGACATCTAGAGAAGGGAGGAAGCGAACCAGGGAAGCTGACAGATTATTGCAGGATGCTAAAGAGAATGTGGGAGCACCCACATCATAGCGCAAGTAGAGGAGGTCATTTGATCAGTACATTGGCTACATGGCTTTAATGAGTGAGCTTGTAGAGACTGAGCCATCCTCATTCGAGGAATTTGTAGAGAAGCCAATATGGGTTGATGCTATGGTAGAGGAATATTATTCCATTATTAGAAACAGTGTATGGGAAGTGGTCCCAAGACCAGTAGACAAATAAATGGTTGGTTAAAGATGGATTTACAAGGTAAATCATGCAGTAGATGAAATCATAGAGAATCACAAGGCTATATTTGTGGCCAATGGGTTATCTCAAGTTGAGGGAATTGATTATGAGGAGACCTTTGCTCCAGTAGCAAGGTACTCATCAATCAGGTCAATTTTAGCACTGTTAGTGCAGATGGGGTGGAAGATCCACCAGATGGATGTGAAGATAGCATTCCTCAATGTAGTTATTTAGGAGGAGGTATATATTGAGCAGCCGAAGGGGTTTGAGACTTTCGATAGAGAGTCGTATGTGTGTAGACTCAAGTGAGTGTTGTATGGACTCAAGCAAGCACCCCGTGCTTGGTACATCATGATCGACATCTATCTCACTGGGTTGGAATTCACCAAAGTGAAGCAAATGCAAACCTATATCAAATTATGGTTGAAGGTAAATCACTGATTATTGTGTTGTATGTCGATGATTTAATTTTAACCGATGATGAGAAGTTGATCAAATCTTGCAAAGAGGATCTTGCAAGAGAATTTAAGATGAAGTACATGGGCCTCGTGCACTACTTCCTTGGATTGGAAGTATGGCAAGGAGATGGGGAACTATTTGTCTCTCAAGGAAAGTTGTATGCCAACGAAATACTTCAAAGGCTTTGCATGGAAAGGTGTAAACCCATGGAGACTCCTCTAGCAAGAAACTGGAGCAAAGAGGATGCTACTTCAAGTGAAGAAATGGAGGCTACCATTTACATGAATCTTGTGGGTTCACTGATGTATTTGGTGAACAAAGACCAAACATGTGTTATGAAGTTAACCATATTAGTTATGCAATGGTTAAGCCAACCAAACTATATTGGAAGGCAGTAAAGCATGTGTTGAGTTACCTCAAAGGCACTACTCAGTTTGGTCTTTGGTACAGATAGACAGAGGGAGTGAAGCTGCAAGGCTTCACCAATGCAGATTAGGCGGGTAGTCCATTAGATAGGAAGAGCACACTAGGAGGAATTTTTCAGTGTTGGGTTAGCAGTTGTTTCTTGGTACAACATGAAGCGGGGATCTATGGCACCCAACTCAACAAAAGCAAAGTACAAGGCTACAAGTCAAGCAACATGTGAGGCAATCTGGATGAGAAAGCTTCTTGTTGAGCTGTTTGGTCACATGATGGACCCTCCTACGATTTAGCTGATAATCAGAGTTGTATCAAAATCTCTGAGAATCCTTTATTTCATGATCGATCAAAGAATATAGATATATGGTATCACCACCTACGGGATTGTGTGCAGAGGAGGATTATGTTGTTGCAGTATATTTTGACAGAGGAACAAAATGCAAATATTTTGACAAAGGCTTTGTCAAGAGGAAAATTCAATTTCCACATGTGCAGGATAGGGGTGGTTGATAATGCCTTTCTTGATGAGAGGGAGTGTTGAAAATGTAGCAAGAAAATTTGATTTTGGCTTTGCCTTGGTCAAACTAGATTAAAATTCGAATTTATATCTCAGCAGAATACTTGGAGGTAGTTAACGGAGGTAACATGGTTCTTATCACTCAGTTAACTTAGTAAATTCGATTTAGAGACACTTGAGTTTAGTTCCACATGATTGATTACTAATTTGTAACAATCTATTTTAGTTAATTTTAGTTATTGTTAGTTTAACGAGTTCTAACTGTCATAAGAACTAGTGGAGGTCAACTTGTGGAAGTGGAACTTCAACCACACTTAGTGATCAACCAGTTAACTGATCAATCAACCCAAAATAAGTGTTGCATGCAGAGAAATTCAGTTACCCAGTTGAGATGGAGATTCCAAGGCAATGTACTATCAGTGGTAGCATATTCCCATGTGTACAAGTGGTGCTTATAGTCAGAGATTGACCTAAGGTTATTGCGTAATTCCTTGGTGTGAAATTCCTAAAAAATAAGGGAAATTTCCCAAGGAAACAACGTAAAGAAATAGTAGCTTGGGAAGGTTTGAAATTGGCTAGGCATTGGGCCAAGTTCAGTCAGTCAAGTAGAGGGATAGACTATACACTTATAGGGTGTGCTCAGGGTTGAACACGCATTGTAATTTTTCTCTATTCTCTGATTAATGCAATATAGATAGTAAGGGGTTTTGAGAGGTTGCTTTCCCCTAGATAAATCTTTGGGTATGTCTGATGTTTCCTTTTGCATGTCTATTATTCTTGTTTTAGATGGTGAATTAACTTCTGCAGATCAATAGAGTATCTTCAAGTCTTGTGACTTAGTATTTCATTAGAAATATTGAATCTACACATCAATTTCTACATATCCCCCAAAAACAAAGGGGTGTTAGGAGTTTCTTAGGACTAGCTAGATATTATAGAATATTTATCAAGGATTTTAGTAAGTTGTCTTCACCTTTGTCTGAATTATTAACTAAGGATTTAGACTTTTGTTGGATAGATAAGTTTCAAGAAACATTTGAGGAGTTGAAGGATAAGTTGACCACTGCACCAATTCTTAGGGGTTCAAGTTCGGCCAAAGGATGGGTAAGCCTACACCAAAGGATAAAATGCCACTATATACCCAAGTGACTCTTGAACCATTTAAGAAGTGGGGAATGGATTTCAATGGACTAATTGACTCCCCATCTAGACAAAAGAGGTGCATAATTATATGCATTGATTATTTTACAAAGTGGGTTTAAGTGAAGGTAGTTAAGGAAGTCGCAGAGAAAACGGTGGAAGAGTTCTTGAGGGAGAAAATCTTCTACAAGTTTGGTTTCCCAAGGGAGATTTTCACTGATCAAGGAGCTTAGTTCACCTTTAATTTGATTGAGGAAATCATGGAGTAGCATCACATTAGGGACACAAAATCCACCCTCTATCATCCCCAAGAAAATGGGCAGGTGGAGGTGACACATAGAGCTTTAGAGAACATCTTAACCAAAATTTTAAGCAACAACAAAAAATATTGGGCAACTAGACGTTACCCACTTCAGCCTATAATACCACATGGAAAACCACCACTAGGTTCACTCCCTTCGAGCTAGTTTATGGCAAGAAGTCATTGTTTTCAATTGAGTTTGAGTACAACTTTGTGAGAATGGTAACACAATTAGACCAGGACATCACCAAAGCTTAGTAGGAGAGGTTGCAACAAATCAATGCTCTTGATCAACTTAGATTATAGCCTCTCATACATACTGAGGTGGTCCAATTGTAGCGAAAGATTTGACATGACAAGAACATCAGGGAAAGGACTTTCTAAGAGGGTGATTGGGCCCTTTCGTATGAATCTAGATTCAAGGACTTCAAGGGAAATTTGATGACAATATGGCTAGGTCCCTACCTGGTGGAAAAGTGTTATGAAAATGGCTCTATCTAAATCTAAACAACTGATGAGGAAAAAGTTGCATTGTTAGTCAATGGTTACCGACTTAAGCTTTACAAGAGACCTATGTTAAAAGAGGAGTTTACTGATTCAATAAGCAGAGATCTGAATGTGATTGGGATACTCAAAGCTCCTAATCCATCTAGACTTTGATCAACGAGAAAAAGAAGAAAGAGAAAAAAAAGAATAAAAAATCTTGGGTGGAAACCTCTATGAGGCACCTGAGGCAAGCTCTTAGATTGAAAACCTCCATGAGGCAGTCCAAGAGTCTGAAAAAAGAAAAAGACAAAAAAATGATGAAAAATAAAATATACCGAGGTGAAAACCTCCTTTGAGGCACCTAGGGCATACTTGTAAGTTGAAAACCTCCTTCGGGGCAACTTGCAGGTCTCAAAAAGAAAAGGGAACCTTTACATCATTCTTTTCTAATATATCTACAAGGTTCCAGAGGAATTTAATGGAGGTCAATAGATAGGGAATAGTATTCAAGAAAATCAACTCCACACCCTCCAAGTTGGCTCTCTTAGAACACTCCATCCCTCCATTGATCTCCCCAAGTTTCTCCATCATCAGTTGGCCTTCCTTGCTCAGTTTTTCCTCAATCCTAATGTGTTACAAGATTGTTCCATATTTTCTACATGATTATGATCAGTACAAAATAAAGGTACAATTCTTATGTTTTCCACCCATGAATAAGGGAAGGGATCCACCATAGCCTCATCATTCATTTTCTGCACAACTTGACCTCTCCTCCACCAAAATTTCCACATTTGTCCATCAAAAACACTCCTTTTCACCCCCTCTTCCATCTTCGAACACATAAAAGGCCTCTAATCATTGTGAACAAGTTACTCATGAATTATCAGTGTTTTTAGATGCAGCGCTTGAAGGAAATTGTGATCATAGAAGGATCTATGTGACTGCTACATGAAGACACACAACCTTGTAACAATCAACACAAACCCTATAGGACCATAGCTGGAGCACCAGATCAAGAATATAATCATCATATAAGAATTGGAGGACCACCACTCTGATCTTAAGCAACTGCAAGACCCTCTGCAAGATGCTACATGATCCTTGTTCACCTACAAGCAACAACATCTGGTCCACATCCTGAAGAACCTACATTGTAAAGATTCAATCAATAAGGAATATTTCAACAACAACAAAAAATTCTTCAAAGAAAACAAATGCATGGTGCAAGGGACACAAGAGCATGACATCTCAAAAGACAAGCAAAGCAACCTTACCTCTACTCATAAATGTTATGCAAACATCAAGTGAACAACACATCGGCAAGGACTAACAAGTAGGCATAAGTATGAAAAAACTCCTAACTTCTTCCTTTAATCGTGTAGTAGTCTGAAAAATGTTGCAAATGCATGAGGAACGATGTTTTATAGGCTAAAGGTGGCTCAACAGTCTCGACCACCCTCAAATAGTTAAGTTGGGGTTAGCTTTCTCTGTCATCACGCATGGAGAAAATGATAAAAACAAAAAGGTGATGATTACAAGGAGTGAGCCAACATGCCTATCGAGAAGATATGAAGATGGTAGGTGGGGGCCAACTCACATAGTTTATTGAGCTCATCACCCAACCACTTTTGGCATAAAAGCGGGCCTAAGCCTCGTTTTGGCATAAATTTTCATTCCAAAAAAAGCAAGGAGACCAACTACCATCGCCAAAAGTTGAGTTACCTACACTAGGGGTTTCATAGGCTACTACAAAGAGGATACAGGGTTGGCAGACAACCATTAAAGGATACAAACTGTGTGTTATAGGATTGACCTTGGCTACTACACGATTGTCCTGAGAGGTGAAAAAGAGCTCGGTTTTGCACAATTTTTCCCACAAAACCCTAAAGCCACGAGCGAACCTCCAAGGGAAGGGTAAGTAAACAAATTTCCTCACCTCCTATGCAAAACAATCCTATGGAATTGTTTAGATTTTTTCCATAAGAACATCCTGTAGCAAAGTCCTGAAAATGAAAGGAAATTGAAAGTGTGAATTTTTCTTGTAAAATAAGCATGATGGTAGGGGAATGAACTTCTTTTGAGTTGGGTGAGTAACTCCTAACCAACAAAAGAGAACTATTCATCTTATCTTTGCTCTAAAACCCTACATTGCTCCAAAAAATGATAATTGACAGCAAAATTCCCTTGTAAAAACCTTGAAAAAACTATAGTATGGATCATGGGGGGTGGTTTTAATAGAGGAGAATACACAGACTCATCAATGATTCACCAACACCCTCCTGTTAGAGACATATTTCAAAACCACCATTGGTTGGATTTCTTTAATAAATTCAAAGGGTTTGATGATGAAATTACTCATGAATTTGCAGTAGGCCTCCAACCTCAAGGGGAAGGTAGCGCTACCACCATTGTGAGAGGGCTAGTTATCCATTTAAATGCAAAAAAATTAGCAAGTTGACCACATTTCCCCTAGGAGTGAGGTGGTCCAGCAAGGAGGAGAGAACAAAGGCTATCATACCCAAAAATAATTTCTTCCTGCTTGAGGAGAAATTGGTTGAAGATAAAAATGGGGTTAGAAGAGAGAGTCTACCCTGCCCATGGGTTGAGGTAGCTTGTCACATTTAGAAATACATATCCTCTGAGGGGAGACTGAGTGTTGTCTATGCATATCAATTTATGTTACTTTATGAGCTAAGATTGCAGATGGATTTGCCTATCCCAAACAGACTGAACATTCCCCACTTCCTTCTTTAGTCCATAGTAGAAACGAGCCAAAGGGTGAGATAGGGGAAACACTAGTACAATGCTCATCAGGTGCACATAATGCTCATTGTCATGGATGATCTGGAGCATATCAAAAGCCCTATGTCAAGGACATATTTTATGGACATGGACAAGGGATCTTTCCTTAAAACTCAAGCCCACACCTTACTAGAGCATGGAGAGACAAGAAATCATGGTTCGATAGAAGAAGAGGTTGATGAAAAAAAGGAGCAAGAAGAAGAGATTGAAGAGGAAAAGGAAGAGGAAAAACCAAAGAAGGAGATAGAAACCCTTGGGGAACCTTCTAGACCTCGGAGGAGAAGGAGGCAAGAGCAGTAAGCAAGCCTTTCAAAAGGGAACATTGAACAAGAAGTGCTTGCCACCATGACATCCTTAAGTACACCAATCAATTCCAAGGAGAGGTTACCAAAGTAAGGCCCTCTATATTTCAAGAAGAGGAGAAGCAGTAAACTCAAGCAAGGGAAGCCTCAACCTTCCTCCACAACCCCCATCACCATTGAGGGGTTAGCTAGCCACCGAGAGGGATAATTGGAGAAGGATAAGAAACAAATTGAAGAATTAACCTCCCTCAAAGCCAAAGAGAAGCAACCCCAAGCCTCACAAATAAATCCAAACACCAGGGGAGCCAAGATGAAACAACTACGAGATGAATCTTCCATCCTACAGGAAGGCAGAGAGGAGTTGCAAGAAGGAAGAGAGGTGCTACAAGAAGGTAGTGAAGTGCTATAGGAAAATGTTGCACAACCACAAGTAGGAGGGGAAGGAGCATAAGAGATGCAATAACCTGACCCCCAACCAGACCTTGGGTCTTATTACAAATTTTATGAGGAAGGACAAATAATCCCCACCAAATTTTTAGTCCCAATCCTCCTCGAGCTAGATAGATAAAGAAGTAGAAGCCATTGATAGAGGTAGATTACAAAGTCCAAGGGAGATGAGGAAGTGGGCCTGATGGAAGAGAAAATTAAAAATATGGGTGAGGATATGGTTGATTTGAAACTAAGAGAGGCACACATAAGGGAACAATTGCAAATAGAAAACAAGAGATTGAAACAACAGTTGTAGGAGAAAGAAGGGAAGATTTCCACTATGGAAAGCTTGGTTATGGAGGCTATACAATGCAGACAACCATCAAAGCATATGCCATGTTCCTCAAATAACAATGGCTTCAGTTTCAAATCAAGAATCTAGCACAATAGGTTTCACTTCTTTTCCAAGACTACAAAGTGTTTATTGAATTTTGTCATTATATCTAGTGTGCAGGAAAGAGCTAGGATGGCATAATTTTTTATGCACAATCTCATATTGACTGATATGAACTTTTGGGATCCCAATTCTATGATGGGAGATGTACAATTGATGGAATTGGCCTCTTGGATGACTCATGAGGAAGCAAGGGTTGAATATACAAAAAGGGTCATGTCTAGAGAAATTGATGAACCCCTATGGATCAGAGCAGAATTGAGAGCCCCTCACCTTGTCATCGGCAATCATAAAATCATTTCTGAAGACCCCAAATTGGCACCACTCTACATAAAAAAATAGGAACAAGTCATCATGCACTTTGAGGACATTTTCAGGTTGCTAGGAATCGATATTTTGCAGGCTTGTCAAAGGAGATGGCACTCCTTACCACGTAGCTTAAAGATCAGAGAGTATCACTCTCCAAAGAGATTGAGGAATGCCTTGGAGAAGACACCCTTGTATAAAAAATTAGTTCAAATACTGAAGGTCAATTGGATTGGGCTTAAGTTCAACCCTCCTTTGTTGTTAGGGCTACAAGAAAGAAAAGAACAGGCAGAAGAGCAACAAGAATGGGCAAAGATAGAGAAAAATGCAGGGTACCACCCTCAAGAGGGCACTCTACAGGGTTATGAATGAGATTAAATTAAGTGGTTGAGTTGTTCACAGGGTGAGAAATACCTTCAGTAGGGGGTGACGATGGGCCTCATTAATAGGTATACATCAAGGCCAATCTAGCCAACCTTCAACATACATTTACCTCTCTCCTTACATTTGAGAACACCGTTTTTAGGTAATGTGTTTATTAAGGAGATTAAAGGATGTTAATCAAATATTGTGGCCTAACATGATTAATGTGTAGGAAAAGGGTGCATTTATTGTCTAGAAGTACATTGGAGGTAGCTGGAGGAAATGTAGGAGGCTCGTTCCTTGCATTAACTCATCAATCAACTCGACTGCCTATTAGAGAAGTTACTCCACCCAATAGTTGTGAGTACCTCAGGGAGCTAGATCTAATTTTATAGATATTTAGGAGGGAATCATCCCTCCTTCCAAGGAGGCTTCCCCATCACTATTTTGTATAAATAGAAGAGCCCATGAGCTTAGTAGGATTCAACTTTTTAGAGGAGAATAGTGAATACTAGAGCTAGGATCTTGTACTTGTCATTTTCATTTCCATATTATATTCTTGATCACTCTTTGAGATCAATGAGAAGTATTTTGTTTCTTTTAATCTGAGTGTGTTCTAAAGGGTTGAGTTCCCTTGGGTTAGGGCCCAACCCAAGCACTCTATTCTCTCTCCTTTGTACATTTTCTTATGCATCGTTCTTTTATGTACTTAGGTTAAAAATATTTCCTTTCTTCCTAGTTTTGTTTATATGAAAATTTTCTTTTGAATGTTTTTCAATCATCTCTCTTGGAAATCATGTTTGTAGGCCTTGTATTGGAAAGCAAAAAAATATAGGTTCCCTTTGATACAATGGACAGATATTGAATAAAATTCAACTCGTCCTTTCCTTTCTAATTTAATTTTCTGCAGTCAATATTGTTAGCATGCTTTAGATGTTTTGCAAGATTGAGTAACCTTTGTGGTGTGCAAGTCATACTATTGGTTTGCAAAGCGTAGCACTATCATTTTCACTTTCAACCTTAGCATCATTACCCTCTTTCCTTCCTCACCAACTTCTTCAAGTAGTCTACACATAGAAATTCCAAAACAGATTTGTTAGAATTCACTGATTGCATTCCCTCCTTGTGCGAGATGGGATCCTGAGGAGTATTATGCTTGACAAGGACCTCCATAACCTTCTCCCACCTTCCACTACCTTTCCTCACCTTCAGATCAACTTTTTATCCCTAATAATGCTCTCAGATTCAATCATGTAACGTCATATAGCACCATGTAGAAGCCCTCCAAACTTGACTAGAATTGTTCTTTAAGATTGATTTTTCCCTCCTAGCCATTCATGATTCTTCTTAGACCTTGGAACCAATCTTGACAAATATCAGAGACCACCTAGGACCTTTCTTTCCATCTCTACAATTTATCTCTGCAATTTGGGTTAGTGTTGAGTCCATGAATTTGACAACACATTGATAGTTTGCCTTGTCACTTCTTGAAGCAGTTGTTGAATTTTTTCATTAGCATAAAATCTCCTTTGAATGTAAATATTTAAGATTAATTCATGTTATTACTTTATGCCGCTAGATTAGGTTTTTTTTTTTTTTTTTGCAATAGGTTAGGATTTATATTCCAAACATTTTGATTTCTTGCAATTAGACTAGAATTTCCTTTCATGCAACACTTACATATCTGTAAATAGATTAACATTTCCTTTCATGCAACATTTACATTTTCTGTAAGTAGATTAGCATTTCCTTCTTATACAACATTTACATTCCCTGCAAGTAGATTAACATCTCATTTTATGCAACATTTATGTTTCTTGCCAATAGATGGGAATTCTCTTTCTTGTAGAACCTGGATTCTCCTCCCTTCTCTAGAGTATTTGTGTACTCCTTTATATGCACAATCCTATGTCTTACCTTAACCCTCCCTATTTACTATCCCCTACTTATGGATTTCCCTCTCATCTTCTAGTGGGTGCTCACTACTTTGTCGCTTTGCTCACCCTTGTCACTCCTAGTCCTTGTTCTCTCATTCAAGGTCTCATATTAAAAACTTATCCAGTAGACCCCTTATTTCTTGGTGTACAATATGTATATCAACATTTTCTTGGTCTTGTCTTCCATCCCTTTGGTTAAGCATGTCATTGGCTTCTGCTTCCTCTAGTCATAGAGGGGGACAACCCTCTAGGCATCCACTAAGCTCCAAAGCCCAATCGGATGTTGAAATATCTATTGTAATTTTTTGGGAGAAAATTTCCCCTTCAATTCACAAAGAAATATAGCAAGCAAAGCAAGAAGGCCAAGTGGAAAGGTGCTTAATGTCCAATGCAGAAGTTGAGGAATGTGTGGGTCACTAAATCCCTGCAATAAGGAATACCAACACTAGGAAAACTAGATTTCACCATACTATTGATTTCTACTCGCAAATCAAAACAATTATGGGAAAGGTTTTGGTGGAATGATCAAAATCTCAACAATGAATCATTCTTAGCATTCACGAGGAGCAGCTTCAATTAAAAAACTGAACTCCAAACTCTTTATGTTAGCGAAGCAGTTGATTTGGAGCACGTCAGTTCTAAAGAGAATACAAGAATTCATGACACTATACCAGTGGACTCCCCTTCCAACTAAATGCCCAAATCATCATTTTTTGTTTACTTTTCTCAAAGTTATTATAAGGCATCTCAAGGTAGTCATAAGCTTGTCTTTTACGAATTATTTTTAAACTATACGATATTGTTAAAATTGCATTATGATTTTATCAATTTTGGACCACTATTATGACTTAAAACCATTTATTTATATTACTCATTAAATTTCTCTAATAACAAACTAATAACACAACATAATAATATATTATATATATAATTATATATATAATATATTATATATATTATATATATATATAAAAATAATATACAATGGCAACTAACTTTAAATATAAATAAATAATAATATAATTTTCCATTAAATTGCTTAGAATATGCCTATATGATGATTTTTTACAATACAATCCATAAATTTGTGCTTAAGTCTTTAACTTGCATATTATATTTATATTATTCGATGTAATTCTTTTCAATGTTATATAATGTAGATTCAAGGGTAGGGATATTTTATAATTGATGTTGTTGTTTATTTTTGTGCTTAATCCTTTAACTTGCATATTATATTTATATTATTCGATGTAAAAAAATATAATATTCAATTTTTTTTTTTCAATGTTATATAATATAGATTTAAGGATAGGGATATTTTATAATTTGATGTTGTTGTTTATTCTATTGTTGTTTTGTATATTTCATGGTTGCCTTGATTTCAATGCAAATGTATAAGTGTAGATATCTAGTAAATATAGATTTGCATTAATTTTTTGAATGAAGAAAAATTACTTTTATGAAAGAAGGAGACCAAGAGCTAATTGTAAAGATATTTATATAATTGTTCATGTTGTTGTTAAGGCTTTATATTCCAAAATGAAATGTTTATTTATTTCCATTTTTTCGACAGTGAAAATATATACTCTTTTTCTCTAAAAAATATTTTTGTTTTTGATGAGTTAGTTCTTCTATGAGTAATAAGAATTTTGGTTCTCCATAAAATATTGAACCCTATACAAGTCGTTTTATGATGATTATGAATAAGATTAAATTCTTCAATATAGTACTTTGTCTTTCTCTTTAACCTTTTATACCCAATACACTAATGAAACTTATCTATAATAAAAATCTTTATCTCATAAACGTGTTTAAGTATTTTTAATTTTTTAATTTTTCATTACTTCTCTGCGATTATGATTACTTTTTAATGCATATTCAATGATAAAATAAACCTAAATTAATTATTAGGTAGAGTGCTTAATATTGCGAAGAGCGTGAATTCCACAATGGTTAAGGAGAATGTTCTATGTATATCTATGCAACCCATAAAAAAGTTCAACTTACAATATTAAATTAATAAAATCGCAGAAAATTAAAAGTATTTTTTTCTCAACAAAATATTTAAATAATAATTAATTATATAAATAGCATAATAAAATACTTTTTATCTTTTATTTATTAAAGAAAAAAAATATTGATTCAAACATAATAAACTCTTAATTGAAAAATTAAACATTTTCAAAAATAAACTTAAAGTGGGAAATACCTATTTAATTCCTTACCAACATGAAATGTGGTTGTAATAAAATTCACCCTTTAAATTAACTTTTAATTATTTATTATTATAATTTAAATTTTTTATTAAGTTTTATAAATAAAATATCATAATTTTATTATAAAAAAAATAACAAATATAAAATAAATTTAATTTAAATATATATAATCTTTCATGTTTATGAAACGTTGTTTTGAAATTTGTCTTGCAATAAGGAAGAAATGGCTATACATTTTTTCCCAAACCTAAATCTATTGTGATTACATAAAAGAAAATTGCAATGCTTTCAAGGTACCTTCTACTTCACTTTACTCACGAGAGAGAAACACTATGCAAAGAATTGTGATTGGAATAATCCTTTGAAATGTACATAATTTATTCAGCTTTGTGTAGATGGACGTTAAGACCAACTATCTCAAGTGTTGTTATCATTATCATAATGCTTTACATAAGAATATAATGGTAATTCAACAATTTATAAATTGTTGTAACTTTTTTAAATTAATAATATTTAATCATCATAAATTTATTTATAATATATTATATATAGAATATGTATAAATTAAAGAGTATGAAATAATGTATTTTATTAAGGTTAATGAGAATTGAAGACCATGATTTTTTTTTAAGGAATAGGTAGGGGTTTTTGTATTAATAAATGTTGAATTAGAGACCAGAACCTTTACATAATTTTTCTAACATAAAATTTCTACTAACAAAAGACTGCTCAAAAAAATTACTAACATTAAGGTTGTAATTCTTAGACTGAAAACATATCCATTGTACACTCTATAAAATATCCCAAGTATATATTAAAATCTACACAGTAACATAGAGACACATAATTGCAAAAGACGTTGCCCAAAGTCTCAAACCTCATAGCTCAGCAATGATTATAACCATCGACATCAGACCCTCTGAGACAACGGGTTCTCTTGCTTTTAGTAGAGGCACTGGAATCTTCACCTTGCATAACCAATTGTGCATTTCCAAACCTGGAGACTTCTATAGCAGACAAACGAACACATAGCGAGTGCACTTCCTCATGTCAATTCTCCATCGATTGTTCCAATTTTTTCCTGATACCTAAGCAACTTTACTTCTAGGAAAAGGTGGAAATCATTCCACTACCTTTCGATAGTGTCCTCAAAGTTTATTGATATAAACTAAGAGAGCTTGATAAGTGTTCAAAAGCTTGTCGAGCACAAGAGTGGTTTTGACATTCTCTGAGGAGTCAGGAGAATTTTCCATTGCATACCAGATACCCAACACCTAACAATGCAAACTGCGGGTAAGAACACTACCAGTTTCCGAACCAAGATGAGATGAAAACGCATGAGTAATCTAGAGAACCAAGGGATCTAATAGATAGGTAGATTTATAACCATTCAATGAGCCAAACTACAACAACAAATCCAAATCCATCTCCCAAGTATCAACGAGATAGAGAATTGATGATTGAGAAATGGCATCAGATAGTTGAATTAATTTCATTTTACTGATCAAGAGCTTGGAATCTATGGTTGAGACGATCTACCACAAATGCCACTAGAAGGAGAATAAATAGATGTGACATTGTGTTTGATATTAGTGAAATGGCATGCCACTTGTTAGCCATTTAAAGAACTGGAGAGGGAACGAAAAGAGCCATGGTAAGAAATAAACAGGTCGTCGGATCTCGAGACCCATCCTCTTTTGAATTTGAACCACATAACGAAAATATATGGAGAGTGTCGACCTTTCATAATCAAAGCCTTCCCTTGATTGAATGGATCATAAATCAAATGATTGCTTCTTAAGGGGATTAATAGAACAATACAAAGGGCAAGAAATACACTGCCTCTAATCTTACTAATATTTAAGCCTTCAATTATCATTAATGAATTGGAGAGAAGCTAAGTCTATTGTCCATTTTGAAACTTCCTTGCCCCATTGTGGAGCCTTTTTTGGCTAAAGTATCAGCTGATGAATTCAAATGCCTAAATATGTAATAAAATTCCAATTTTCCAAATTGAGAGGCAAAAACGAGAAGCCTCTAATTCATTAGAGGGGAATCTGAAAATATTTCTTCCTTGGCCTTGGTCATTTGATGAATGACTAATATTGAGTCTCTAAATACTGATAGGCATGTGATTTTTTTTTCGATGGTCATGTCCAAGCCTTTCCATGATGTGAGAAATTTCGCATAATTGTTGGTTGTTCTGTCGAGACCCCAAACAAATTGTGATATTGCTTTTCCATTAGGGTTATATAATACCACTCCCACTCCTACCTCCCCCATTAAAGACAATGCATCTTATTAGAAGTTTGTGAATACAATTTATACACCATCATTAATATTTAATAGTATAGAGTTTTAATGTAATGTTGAAATTGCTTCCTAATGTTAATTCAATATAAATATAAATACCATTTCATTATATCATAAATATGTAAAAGTTGTAATATTTTAAAAAAATTGTTGGGAAGAAATATATATTATAATTAATATATATATAAAATATAACTTACTTTATGTGTTAAAAATTTTATAATCTAATTGTAAGAATGTATAATTTCTTTATATTACAAAGTTAACATAGAAGGTACATATGACATTTAAGGAAAAATATTAATAATAAGGAATTATTTCATGTGGGCCTAATAATAAAAGTATTTGTATAATACAAGTAATTGTACAAATTTTTATATAAAACAGAAAATTAATAAACTTTTTTTTTTAAATATAAAGTTGAAAAAAATTGACATTTCAAGGAATTTGATCTCTCTAAACATATGATAAATCTAGAATTAAAAATTTGATCTCTCTAAACATATGATAAATCTAGAATTAAAAATTTGATCCCTCGAAACGTATGATAAATCTAGAACTAAAATAAATCTACGTTGATAACTTAAAAAGTTGAAAACTAAGCAAAAATTTTCTGGAGAAATCACATAGAAATCATAGGGTCAACGCGTTTCGAACTTTTATCGAGGTTCATCATTAGGACGAACAAGATTGATGATGAACCTCGATAGAAGTTCGAAATGCGTCAACCCTATGATTTCTATGTGATTTCTCTGAAAAATCTTTGCTTAAATCATAAATCACAAAAGCATCTAAATAATAAATTAATTAATAAATTTACATATTAAATTTAAATTTTATCCCATTTGATTAATCAATTGTTTAACTAATTTATTAAAAAAATACACATCACTAATAAGCAAAATAAACAAACAAATTCAATTTTGTCGTGAGTATTGAAAATATTGTAAAGTTAAATTTAATCATAATTTTAAATATTTAGTAAAATACTTTTGTTTCTTATATTTATTATAATATATTGCGACGTTTTTTTTCAAATTATTATAAATTTAAACTAAAAGCTTTTAAAGGCAAGCTAAAATATTAGAGTAAGGTCAAGTTCAAAAATGTATTCAAGGAAAAGTAAGCTCTAGAATCTCCAATGAAGTAAGTTTAGTTGAAAATTATGATTGAGGGTCAAGAAAAATATTTGGTGAGGAAGGAAGGATAGTTACTCACTAGGTTAGAGGAGTGTTTCAAATAAGGGGAAGTTCTATGGAAGCAAAATTTTAAAATAAGGTGGTTAAAGGAAGCAGAAAAGAATACTAAATTTTTTCATAAGTTGATGATTAAACATTGACATCACAATAAAATTTTCTCTTTAACATCTAATGATGGGAACTGATTCATTGCTCATGTAGATTTAGAATGGGAACTAGTAGCTTATTACCGCTCTCTCCTCTTAGAACCATCGTTCCACAATTTAGATGGTAACTTCAAATCCTGACCCTAATACAACCATTCCAAAATGATGCTCTACTGAGGGAAATCATCTTGATTGAAATAGAGGCAGCCATATTGTCTATGCTTGACAATAGGGCTCCTAGGCCAAACATATTCATGAAGATTTCTAGCATGTTGGTCCTTCTTAGGCCCATAAAATTCATTCACTTATTGAAGAATCTTGACACGTTCGTTCTATTTTTCTAGGCCTTAATGCCACCCTTATCACTTCAATTCCCAAATCTCACAAAGTTAGTGTGGCTAGTGCTTTTCGTATGATTTCCCTCTACAATGTCATCTATCAATTCATTTCAATAGTCATTGCTAATCACCTCAAGCCCTTTTTGAGTTATATTATCTCCCCTTAACAAACAAGATTTTGGAAGACAGGCATATTCTATACGTATTATGATAGCCCATGAAAAAATATGTTTCTTATAAAAAAAGACAAGGATGATGATCAAGTTGGAGCTTTCTAAGGGTTATGTTGTCATTGCGACAACGACCCTCCAAAAATTGCTTCCTAACTCAATTTTGGGGCTTACTTGAACTATCATTCCAAGTTACCTAGTGTCATCACGTTGTTTGATTTGTTATTTTTATGTTTTTTTTAAGTGTCGCGTCCTCCTAATTCAATGTTTCTAAGTGTCGTCACCTAACCTTTAGAAGTGCTTGTGTTATCTCGTCGAAGGTTAGGTGAAGTCATATATTTTTTTGACTTAGAAACTATTCTTTTTCACCACAAAAGAAAGAAAAAGCACTTTGAGATGACAAAGACTTGCTCTTGTGTTGAGCGCACTCCTTCGAGCTGAAACATTATGCACTCCTTCATGCTTAGCAAGTGCACCCTCCTTGAGCACATTCCTTCGACACGAAGACATGCGCCCTTCTAGAACTTGTGCATGGGATTTCTTGTTGCATGTGGGCGCACTCCTAGAAAATAGGAGCCCACCTCACTTTTATTAACTAATTCATTAACTCGTCGAAAAGTGGCAAGCATGCATGAGATGGATTTGCATGTAATATTTTTTAAATCAACCTAGTTAATCATTATTACTCATAATCATTCTCATCTGGGTTAGGCACACATCTTTGGATCACGAAAGTCTTTGTCGATATTCATTCCAAGTAAGTTTTTCATGGTGATTCTATTGGTTTCCTTTCATGTTTTTGTCGTTGATCTAGCTTTCCTTGTTGCCGTTTCTTTTCGTTTCAATTTATTTATTGGAATTTTAGTTTATTCTTGCATCTACAAGTGTTAATTTGTTGTTACGGGTTGTGACTCTACATATTATTTAACACCTCACATCCCACTCATGATTGCGACAACACCCATAAATACTTGTAGATCTTTCCTCTCTGCATTTCTATCATGCAATCTTGTTGTTGGACTTGTCCCTGAGCCATTCTATTACAGAGCGCACTTCTGGAAATTGAAGCCCTGACTAACTCAGAAAAATGTCCCTACAAAAGGCAAGTTTCCCTTTAGAGTGCATTCCTTCATCACGAAGAACTGTGCCTTCCTTGAGCGCATGAGTGCACCCTAAAGGCTTGAATGTTTTCCCTTAGTCTCGTTAGCATGTGTTAGTGTGCCCTCCTTACCCCCTTGAGTGGATGAGTGCACCTGAAAGGCCTGAAGCCCCAAAGCTTCACTCCTTTGTCTCTTCAAAGTGTGCCCTTGTGCCCTCTTAGTCTCCTTGAGTGCATGAGTGCACCTTGAAGGCCTAAATGAACCTCATTGATGCTTTGTTAGTGCGCCTTGCACCCTTGATGTTTTCTCTCTCTTTCATGAGCACATGAGGTCACCTCAAAGCCCCGAATGACCCATAAACTTCCTTCATGCTTTGAAATTGCGTCATCCTTGTTTGCATGCAGATTTATTTCCCATTCAAGTAGTTATATGTTTTCATCAATAGGCTTATATTCTCAGTTACATTTGATGGCTCTTTTAATATGATTTGCTAAGTTATTACTTGTAATATATAGGAGATTTTATAAAGCTCATCCTTGTCACCGTGAGTGTGCTTCCACATATAGGTGTCCGAGTTGCAAGTATTCTTACTCTTTCATCATTTATGGGAACCATGCCTCCCGCTACATGAAAAGTGGCCTCCAAAGAAGCTTCACAGGCAAGCAATGAAGAAGCAATTGAAGTTACAAAGCCTACCATTCCCATTTATGCAGATACACAGTGCTTAATAGATAAGTCTGTTGATGTTACATCGAATGGCATCAAAGACACATTCATGCAGAAACAGTTTGTAGAAAACTTAGAAGATTTGCAAACGTACATCAATATTAAGTAGTCCAGGATACATTGGATCACATGCAGATTCCCATTCATCCCTTATGCATAAGTGATTGAGTGGATTCTTACACACATGGATGACTCCCATCTTGTGCTTCGTAGCGAAATCGGTGGTCATCTTACCACCTATTATGGAAAAGACACGCATACTTGTTTAAGATTAAAAGGCCCACAGAATATGTCAACAACAACTTTTACACCAGATGGGTCGATCTCGACACAAGTAACATCATTAAATCTTGGTGTCGAGAACCTAGTAAGTTTCGACATTGCCCATATGCAGTTTACCTGACCATGATTCTTAGGGATGTATATAATTACCTCATTGTTATGTGTTTTCGATTGCATGGGTGAAAGAATGTTGAAGTGTTTGAGGAGAAATGGATATATATGCTCAATATGGTGGTTCCATGGTAAAGTATTCAATTCGGCAGATATACTATCATTTGAGTTGCAACATCGTATGGGGCAGGCAAAATCATATTTGAAGACAAACTAGGCACTATAATTTTATATGTTTGCATTTCTATTCGATGGAATTTGTGCATGATATGCTTTCACAGGGATGTATTGGAACTAGACCCCAAAAGATAAGTTTCCAGTATACTTCCATTGCAGGGTGTTGTTAGAATCAAGTTTCAGAGGGGCATATGAAAGTTTGGCAGAGAATTTCTTCGCGGTCATATTCAATATGATATATGAGATCAATCCTCCTTGCATGACTAGTCAGGTGAAGTAGTCACTACATGAAATCACAGATTGGTTTGTAGCGCCCGAGGGTACATATATCAGATGCTTTGATTGTCAGATTTCCCCTCACCTCATGCCATGATATGTGACTAATAAGGTGGTCTTGAAAAAAGTATCATATCAGTTGGATAAATGGTTGTCATGAGTTATTCACAGAAGGGAGAAATCCCCTTGGTCCACCTTCCCTTTGAGGATCAGATTTTATGAATTGAAAATTCACAAGCCAACAAATGCAAAAATACAAGAATTAAATCATTTAGACTTTGTAGTTAAGGACTTTCATGGATGTTATCCTAGGAGAGTGTGCAAGTAGCATTGTGAAAGGATTGGTTTCAATTGGGATTGTTCATCAATGTATAACATAGAAGATGAGAAAGTGAAGAACTGGTATAATGCAGTTAGAAAGACACATCCATGAATGGAAGTCGATTCCCCCCGAGTTATGTCAACTCAAGATATGTAGGTACAAGAGGCAGCGCAAACAACTCCTCAAGAAAAGAGCGTATCTCCATGAAAAAGGATCGAGCATGACCGATAAGAGAAAGCAGCAGGAAATGGAAAGCTGATCCTTTGAACACGAGTTATTCAAGATGAACATGAAAGGAGAGAATTAGAAGAAGAGGAGAAGAGGAAGCAAGAGAGGTTGCTTAGGAGGCAACATGAAGAAGAGGAAAGGATGAGAGCGGAAGAGGAGAAAAAAAGGCAATCACTGGAGGAAGAACAATTGACTCAAGAGATAGAAGAGGAGTTGTAGGAAGATGACACCATCCAGCCCATAGATGATGAACCAAGTTTTCCGTAAGAACCTCCTCTTACGAGTGGTGTTGGGTCTAAAATGCGGATGCAAATTAGAGTTTAATTTAATGTCAACCTGGGAAGGTAAAATTAGAAGTGCCTATCTAAAATATATAGATCTAGAAATATTTCTAATTTGTCGGAGATCTTATGGTCCCCTTACAAGAACACATGGATTTTAAGATTTCTTCCAACAATTAGAATATCTAACAAGAATCTAATTCATTTATGTAATATATGAGGAAAGAGGCTCCTAACTTAGGAGAACCAGGTTGTCCTTCCCTACAATACTACTTTCATGAAGATAAATCTAAGAGCATTAATTAACAATGGCTTATGA
>APFE030834095.1:0-10513 GCA_000404065.3 Pinus taeda
TTTGACTGCAAGATAGAGGATAAGATGAAATTTTTGGATGAAGTTGCTGAGGACATTGAGAAAGACATTGAAGGTTTACAAAGTCAAATTCAATCATATAGTCTTCATGGTTATGATCATTCTTTTCAAAAGGTTTCTATGTCAGAACACAAGGAGAGGGTGTTGCTTCCTTTCTCTTTCATGATTGAGGAAGAATACACTGTTATTGATGATCAGTTTGCACAACCAGAGAGTTATGAAAATCGTCAAGCTGATCATGTATTCTGGGATCCTATAGCTAAATACATGGAAGGGTTTTACTCTCCAGTGTTCCAATTTTTCTATGAAGATTAGAGGCAATTTCAATGGCAGTGGTCATCACAATATCATAGTGGTTCTGAACTCCGATGCAGTGAAAAAACTCAAATATCAGATAAGACAAATGATTGGCTACATTGGAAATTTCACATTGATTGAGTTGAAAGAAGTTTGAATGGATAGGGTAGGTAGGTAGGAAATTGCAAATAAGCTCAAGGTTGACTGAGCATTTTTCAATAGATGTAGATGTCTTTCTCCTATAAGTGATCATCAAGCTTAAGCCCGAGGTGAAGGCCCAAGAAGCTTGAAGGGGATGCTTTTCAAGCAAATGTTCGTTTGTCATAAGAAGATAAGACACTGGAGCTACAGGTTCTTAGTGTACCACAAGGGCACACTATCCCAAGTGGAGCCGCTGTTATCACTTCAGGAAAAATTTTAAATTTTGGGCATCAATTTTTTAAAATTTGTCAAAAGTTGGGATGCTTATTGCTTTGTTTTTAGACCGAGAATGTAGATATAGTTTCTTCAAATCACTGGTCCAATTGCTCCTGAACGACGTAACTCAAAGTGGGCCACGTGAGCAATTATTTACGCTGCCTCTACTTAAACAAGTGCCAAATCTCAGAAATATCTTATCAAGATGGATGAGATGATGTGTCGGATAAGATCAACAAATTCACTGGCTTATTAGATAAATTTGGCATTTGAACACGGACCACATGTTGATGTTTTCTGGGCCAATTTCTAGAAGCATGGCAGGTGTTGCATTTTTTCAAAATAACCAGCGTAGTGTGGCAAATGCTGGTGATTCCCATTGTATCCTATCAAGAAAGGGTCAGGCATAGAACATTAGGAGTCAGATCATCAACAGAATTGACAACATCCCCACCACAAGCTAAAACCAATCTCTCCATATTGCGCCTATTTTCCCTCTTCAAAGCTACAATCTGCAAAACAAAGATACAACAAACCGGAAGCATATAGAGAATAGAAAAATAATACTGATTGTTTGTCCTACATTTGTTCTTCGTAATTGAGAAAATGAGTTTCATGAATGGGGAACATTCAATGTTGCTATTTATCATGGTGCAAATAGAGAACATGTTCTAGGGGAATTAAAACTAAGAAGTGTTATAGACTTACAGGAACAATAATGCAAAACAAAATCATGGATTTATTCCATGTTTTTTATTTGGTTTATCCTAGATGCTTAGGGACCCGTGAATATTTTCGAGAGTTCTATGATGAGCCTCTCAAGCAGGGTCAACGGATAAGTGCACCTGAAAGGTTTGTGCACATTGCAGAGAAGCGTAAGCAACATTTGCTACAGGTGTTGCAAAAATACCTATTGAAAAGGACAAAGGAAGAGACTATAGGGCATCTTATGATGGGAAAAGAAGATAATGTTGTTTTTTTTTGTGGTATGAGCCCATTGCAGAGATGTGTTTATAAAAGACTGTTGGACAACCCAGATTTTCAATGCCTTATCTCAAAGGATCTTCCTTGTAGCTGCGGGAGCCATCTAAATCGGGTTGAGTGCTGCCACAGAACAGTTCCGGATGGGATCATTTGGTCTTATCTTCATCAAAATAATCCTGATGGATGATACTTTTATCTTGTACTCCCTTGTCTGGTAAAGCTTCAGCAGGTCAGCAATCATTTGGAGCTAATCAAACCAAACCCCAAGGATGATTTGGAGAAGCAAAAGAAGGACGAGGCTCTAGCCGCATCCATTTTTGGAAAGGATGCTAAATTGATTGGTGGAGTCACTCAAGATGAGAGTTTCATGGGCCTCAGTGATGCATGACACTGTGGAAAAATGCGTGCCTTGGATAAATTAATGGTATCATGGATTTCACAAGGCGACAAAATCTTGCTCTTTAGCTATTCTGTCAGGATGTTAGACATACTGGAGAAATTTCTTATTCATAAGGGCTATTGCTTTTCTCGGCTTGATGGGTAAACTCCAATGAATAGTCACCAGTTCCTGGTTGACAATTTTAATAGAAGTCCAAGCAAGCAGGTCTTCCTTATTTCTACTCGCGCTGGTGGGCTGGGACTAAATCACATTAGTGCAAATCGAGTGGTTATATTTGATCCAAACTGGAACCCTGCAATGGACTTGCAAGCACAGGACTAGTCATTCCATTATGGGCAGAAACAACATGTTACAGTATTTCGTTTTCTTGCTGCAGGGTCCCTGGAGGAACTTGTTTATACCCGCCAGATATATAAACAACAACTTTTCAACATTGTTGTTTCTGGAAACCTTGAAAAACGCTACTTTGATGATGTGTAGGGCAGTAATGGATTCTTGTGGATGTGCTCAACAGCCAACTTTTGGAGAGGTCATTGATGCTATTCAAGTTGGTGGTAACCTGAATGCAACGATTACTATGGGATTGTCAATGAAGGAGTTGTTCCATTTGATTTGGGACAAGCATGTCTGTGATTTATTTTCAGAGGAGTCTTTTCCTGGTTTTTCTGGTCCATGTGTATCTTCATACCAAACTTCAAGATGCAATTGGTGCAATGGAATACAGGGGTCAAAATCTCTTCACAAGAAATTCGTTGAGCAGGGTGTTTTGCAGTAATTGGTTCCAATTCTGTTGGATCAAATATTAATTATGGATATCCTGTTACAGAATGGCAACATGCTATTCCGGGTTCTAGACTGAACAAGCCTATTGCAAGTGATTTTGAATCCATGCAGTTTGAACTTAGAACACGAAGATGCAGATTAGAGAAGATTTCAAGAGTCCACAGCTGCTACTTCTGTGTGCCTTCAAAAGATTAAGTCTCAGATGCCACCTGTTGAAATTGCCCCTGTTATTAAAACTCTGTTCACTATTCTAAGGAATGTCATGGATCGTTTAAATGAAACTAAATCCAGTTTCTTGCGCAAGGCTAATCCTATATTTCAATGATCCATTCCAAAGTATTAAGTTGTTCTACAAAGGAGAAGTCGTTGTTCTTGTGTGTACTGGGGCTAGATGCTCGTGTTTTTGCAGCAGCTGCAACACTAAGACACCTTGAAAATTCACCTCCTTGTCATATCGCATCATTTGAAGATACAACAAAGTCAGTGGTAAGAATTTCCTTAAGGCAGTCACACATCAAGTAAGGTTTTGTTTCAGATTTTGATGGTCTTCCTTGGTATAATCTTTCTTGAAGAATTATACATTTCCATTCAGTTTTGAGAGGCCTTGGAGCAGTTGAAAGAATGTTTAAATAGCAAGAGGCCCAAAATAGCAAAATTTTGGGTTGAAACTGTGTTTTTGGAATCACACAGCAGTTTCGTAGCGCGCTACGAAACTGCTGAAGATGATGACTAATGCACAGCAGTTTCGTAGCATGCTGCGAAACTGCTGAAGCTACCCTATCTAATCTAAATCAAGTAGTTTTGAAGTTGAAGCGGGAAAATTTTGAAGGACAGATATATACAACGAGAACACCTGAAGTTACAACAGCCAATCAGACTAGCACAAGTGGAAATAAATGGTTTGGATCAAAAAGTGGCATTTTGTCATATCATAAGAAAATTAAAGCATGGATCAGACAACTTGAATGCGTTTTCCCTTTTGTTTTCAAAATAGTGGATGACACATCATCAAATCAGGTTTCATAACAGTGGACAGCACATCACAACGTGGCCACCGTCATATTTTGAGGGATAACAATTAAAACCGACTCATGAAGATTTGAAGACCATAAAGCCGAGAAGCAAGGATAGGCTCCCAATTTTTCTGGATAGTGGAGAAGGTACAACGTTCAAGGTCAACATGGAGCATTAAACACCCATCTCAGCCAAACTGAAAGAGAACCAGATGTCAAAGAAAGGAATCATCTTAATTAAGGCCATTATGCATGCAATATGGAGTTAGAGTTATAGTTGATTTAGATCTCTAAAAAACTCCAGTTAACATTATGTTGTATTTATTAAAGTAGTTAGAGTTTAAGAGTTGTTAGCAATAGAAGTAGTTTTCGAATTCCCCTCATGCTTGAGGAGGAATCTCGATCAGTTAGAATAAGAGCTCTATATATAGCTAAAACAACAATGTAATCAGGGTTGGAAATTTTATAACAGAGTACTGTTTTGGCTTATGTAAAGACAGAGTTCAGTAATATAAGTTGGCTGTTTTTCTTCTCAGGATTCATGAAGGATTTCCATGTTCATAATGTGTTATTTTATTCTTTCCTTAATGTCTTTTATAGTTGCATAGATGTGTAATCACTCAGAATTCACTGATCGTGCTCTGATTTCCTGTATGCATTTATGAACTGTGGTTTTATATGAGTTGTGTTCTGAACATCCAAATGCTAAATGCCCTGACTTCTATGTAAAGGCAGTATCATTGTTTACTGAAGTATGATTGACTCCATAGGCCCAGTGGAAACTTATGTAATGTTTATCCAGCCTTCATATTTGTCAATGTTATTCCACAAGAGTTAGCCATCTAATTATTAGTCAAAATCAATAACCCTTTGAGAGAGCCCTCTCAGGCTAAGGAGGCTAAGCCTTAGTCAAAAGATTGGTTTGAAACAGTTACTTGAAGTCTTCCTCGTTTGCAGCCTTCCAAGGCTTGATTTTGAGATAACATTTTGGTGCGTCTGCCGGGAGCCTGAAGATTAATCATTCTCGAAATCAAAGAGACTGAACTTCTGAAGGTAGCAGGAGCTCAGGGGAATTTTTGAGGTTGCAAATCTACCTTGGCGACTCCATTTTTGGTGCGTCTGCCGGGAGCCTGAAGATTAATCATTCCCGAAATCAATGAGACTGAACTTCTGAAGGTAGCAGGAGCTCAGGAGAATTTTTGAGGTTGCAAATCTACCTTGGCGACTCCATTGTTGAAGAATTCGAAATTCATAGATTCATGGTGATTCCACTGGAGTTATGAAGGACTCAGATGCTACCATTCTTATTTCAAGGTATGCATGCATAAATTTTTCAGGAATTCATGGTTTCCCAAATCATTTTCCCAAGGATGCATATTTTCTAAGGAATGGTCCAAAATTCAACGAAGAAGATTTGAGTTTAACTTTCAAGCATATATCAGATTTCTGTGATTTTATTGTGCTTCTTAGAGTTAAACATGAGGATGCTTACATTATGTTGTTCTATGATACATTTCAAGGGAAATGTAAATGGTGGATTGAAAGTTTTCCTGCCAAATCCATTAAGTCATTTGAAGACTTTTGGTTTATGTTTTTGGAGGAATGGATAGATAGATTAGAGGTAGTGGCAAACTCTCCTTCAATTCAAGGTTTCAAACAATGGAATGATCATCATACTAATGAAGAAATAGATGAAAATTTTTCTTTGTTCTTGTCTTCTTATCTAAAAATATTTGACTGCAAGACAAAGGATAAGATGAAATTTTTGGATGAAGTTGCTGAGGACATTGAGAAAGACATTGAAGGTTTACAAAGTCAAATTCAATCATATAGTCTTCATGGTTATGATCATTCTTTTCAAAAGGTTTCTATGTCAGAACACAAGGAGAGGGTGCTGCTTCCTTTCTCTTTCATGATTGAGGAAGAATACACTGTTATTGATGATCAGTTTGCACAACCAGAGATTTATGAAAATCATCAAGCTAATCATGTATTATGGGATCCTATAGCTAAATACATGGAAGGGTTTTACTCTCCAGTGTTTCAGTTTTTCTATGAAGATCAGAGGCAATTTCAGTGGCAGTGGTCATCACAATATCATAGTGGTTCTGAACTCCGATGCAGTGAAAAAACTCAAATATCAGATAAGACAAATGATTGGCTACATTGGAAATTTCACATTGATTGAGCTGAAAGAAGTTTGAATGGATAGGGTAGGTAGGTAGGAAATTGCAAATAAGTTCAAGGTTGACTGAGCATTTTTCAGGAGATGTAGATGTCTTTCTCCTATAAGTGATCATCAAGCTTAAGCCCGAGGTGAAGGCCCAAGAAGCTTGAAGTGGATGCTTTTCAAGCAAATGTTCGTTTGTCATAAGAAAATAAGACACTGGAGCTACAGGTTCTTAGTGTACCACAAGGGCACACTATCCCAAGTGGAGCCGCTGTTATCACTTCAGGAAAAATTTTAAATTTTGGGCATCAATTTTTTAAAATTTGTCAAAAGTTGGGATGTTTATTGCTTTGTTTTTAGACCGAGAAGGTAGATATAGTTTCTTCAAATCACTGGTCCAATTACTCCTGAACGATGTAACTCAAAGTGGGCCACGTGAGCAATTATTTACGCTGCCTCTACTTAAACAAGTGCCAAATCTCAGAAATATCTCATTAGGATGGATGAGATGATGTGTCGGATAAGATCAACAAATTCACTAGCTTATTAGAGAGATTTTGCATTTGAACAGGGACCACATGTTGATGTTTTCTGGGCCAATTTCTAGAAGCGCAGAAGGTGTTTCATTTTTTCAAAATAATCAGCGTAGTGTGGCAAATGCTGGTGATTCCCGTTGTATCCTCTCAAGAAAGGGTCAGGCATAGAACATTAGGAGTCAGATCATCAACAGAATTGACAACATCCCCACCACAAGCTAAAACCAATCTCTCCATATTGCGCCTATTTTCCCTCTTCAAAACTACAATCTGCAAAACAAAGATACAACAAACCGGAAGCATATAGAGAATAGAAAAATAATACTAATTGTTTGTCCTACATCTGTTCTTCATAATTGGGAAAATTAGTTTCATGAATGGGGAACATTCAATGTTGCTATTTATGATGGTGCAAACAGAGAACATGTTCTAGGGGAATTAAAACTAAGAAGTGTTATAGCCTTACAGGAACAATAATGCAAAACAAAATCATGGATTTATTCAATGTTTTTGATTTGGTTTATCCTGGATGCTTAGGGACCCGTGAATATTTTCGAGAGTTCTATGATGAGCCTCTCAAGCAGGGTCAACGGATAAGTGCACCTGAAAGGTTTGTGCACATTGCAGATAAGCGTAAACAACATTTGCTAGAGGTGTTGCGAAAATACCTATTGAGAAGGACAAAGGAACAGACTATAGGGCATCTTATGATGGGAAAAGAAGATAATGTTGTTTTTTTTTGTGCTATGAGCCCATTGCAGAGACGTGTTTATAAAATACTGTTGGACAACCCAGATTTTCAATGCCATATCTCAAAGGATCTTCCTTGTAGCTACGGGAGCCATCTAAATCAGGTTGAGTGCTGCCACAGAACAATTCCGGATGGGATCATTTGGTCTTATCTTCATCAAAATAATCCTGATGGCTGATCCTTTTGTCTTGTACTCCCTTGTCTGGTAAAGCTTAAGCAGGTCAGCAATCATTTGGAGCTAATCAAACCAAACCCCAAGGATGATTTGGAGAAACAAAAGAAGGATGAGGCTCTAGCCGCATCCATTTTTGGAAAGGATGCTGAATTGATTGGCGGAGTCACTCAAGATGAGAGTTTCATGGGCCTCAGTGACGCACGACACTGTGGAAAAATGTGTGCCTTGCATAAATTAATGGTATCTTGGATTTCACAAGGCGACAAAATCTTGCTCTTTAGCTATTCTGTCAGGATGTTAGACATACTGGAGAAATTTCTTATTCGTAAGGGCTATTGCTTTTCTCGGCTTGATGGGTAAACTCCAATGAATAGTCGCCAGTTCCTGGTTGACAATTTTAATAGAAGTCCAAGCAAGCAGGTCTTCCTTATTTCTACTCGCGCTGGTGGGCTAGGACTAAATCTCATTAGTGAAAATCGAGTGGTTATATTTGATCCAAACTGGAACCCTGCAACGGACTTGCAAGCACAGGACCGGTCATTCTGTTATGGGCAGAAACGACATGTTACAGTATTTCGTTTTCTTCCTGCAGGGTCCCTGGAGGAACTTTTTTACACCCGCTAGATATATAAACAACAACTTTTCAACATTGCTGTTTCTGGAAACCTTGAAAAATGCTACTTTGATGATGTGCAAGGCAGTAATGAATTCTTGTGGATGTGCTCAACAACCAACTTTTGGAGAGGTCATTGATGCTATTCAAGTTGGTGGTAACCTGAATGCAACGATTACTATGGGATTGTCAATGAAGGATTTGTTCCATTTGATTTGGGACAAGCATGTCTGTGATTTATTTTCAAAGGAGTCTTTTCCTGGTTTCTCTGGTCCATGTGTATCTTCATACCAAACTTCAAGATGCAATTGGTGCAATGGAATACAGTGGTCAAAATCTCTTCACAAGAAATTCGTTGAGCAGGGTGTTTTACAGTAATTGGTTCCAGTTCTTTTGGATCAAATCTTAATTATGGAAATCTTGTTACAGAATGGCAACACGATATTCTGGGTTCTAGACTGAACAAGCCTATTGCAAGTGATTTCGAATCCATGCAGTTTGAACTTAGAACACGAAGATGCAGATTAGAGAAGATTTCAAGAGTCCACAGCTGCTACTTCTGTGTGCCTTCAAAAGATTAAGTCTCAGATGCCACCTGTTGAAATTGCCCCTGTTATTAAAACTCTGTTCACTATTCTAAGGAATGTCATGGATCGTTCAAATGAAACTAAATCCAGTTGCTTGCGCAAGGCTAATCCTATATTTCAATGATCCATTCCAAAGTATTAAGTTGTTCTACAAAGGAGAAGTCGTTGTTCTTGTGTGTACTGGGGCTAGATTCTCGTGTTTCTGCAGCAGCTGCAGCACTAAGACACCTTGAAAATTCACCTCCTTGTCATATTGCATCATTTGAAGATACAGCAAAGTCAACGGTAAGAATTTCCTTAAGGCAGTCACACATCAAGTAAGGTTTTTGTTTCAGATTTTTATGGTCTTCCTTGGTATAATCTTTCTTGAAGAATTATACATTTCCATTCAGTTTTGAGAGGCCTTGGAGCAGTTGAAAGAATGTTTAAATAGCAAGAGGCCCAAAATAGCAAAATTTTGGGTTGAAACTGTGTTTTTGGAATCACACAGCAGTTTCGTAGCGCGCTACGAAACTGCTGCAGATGATGAATAATGCACAGCAGTTTCGTAGCACGCTGCGAAACTGCTGAAGCTACACAATCTAATCTAAATCAAGCAGTTTTGAAGTTGAAGCGGGAAAATTTTGAAGGACGGATATATACAACGAGAACACCTGAAGTGACAACAGCCAATCAGACTAGCACAAGTGGAAATAAATGGTTTGGATCAAAAAGTGGCATTTTGTCATATCATAAGAAAATTAAAGCATGGATCAGACAGCTTGAATGCGTTTTCCCTTTTGTTTTCAAAATAGTGGATGACACATCATCAAATCAGGTTTCATAACAGTGGACAGCACATCACAACGTAGCCACCATCATAATTTGAGGGATAACAATTAAAAACCGACTCATGAAGATTTGAAGACCATAAAGCCGAGAAGCAAGGATAGGCTCCCAATTTTTCTGGATAGTGGAGAAGGTACAACGTTCAAGGTCAACATGGAGCATTAAACACCCATCTCAGCCAAACTGAAAGAGAACCAGATGTCAAAGAAAGGAATCATCTTAATTAAGGCCATTATGCATGCAATATGGAGTTAGAGTTATAGTTGATTTAGATCTCTAAAACACTCCAGTTAACATTATGTTGTATTTATTAAAGTAGTTAGAGTTTAAGAGTTGTTAGTAATAGAAGTAGTTTTCGAATTCCCCTCATGCTTGAGGAGGAATCTCGATCAGTTAGAATAAGATTCTATATATAGCTGAAACAACAATGTAATGAGGGTTGGAAATTTTATAACAGAGTATTGTTTTGGCTTATGTAAAGACAGAGTTAAGTAATATAAGTTGGCTGCTTTTCTTCTCAGGATTCATGAAGGATTTCCATGTTCAGAATGTGTGATTTAATTCTTTCCTTAATGTCTTTTACAGTTGCATAGATGTGTAATCACTCAGAATTCACTGATTGTGCTCTGATTTCCTGTATGCATTTATGAACTGTGGTTTTATATGAGTTGTGTTCTGAACATCCAAATGCTAAATGCCATGACTTCTATGTAAAGGCAGTATCATTGTTTACTGAAGTATGATTGACTCCATAGGCCCAATGGAAACTTATGTAATGTTTATCCAGCCTTCATATTTGTCAATGTTATTCCAAAAGAGTTAGCCATCTAATTATTAGTCAAAATAAATAACCCTTTGAGAGAGCCCTCTCAAGCTAAGGAGGCTAAGCCTTAGTCAAAAGATTGGTTTGAAACAGTTACTTGAAGTCTTCCTGGTTTGCA
>APFE030834095.1:14921-29529 GCA_000404065.3 Pinus taeda
AAACAACGAGCCAACAGAGCGCCACTACTCATTTCAGCTAAGAAAAGCCTTCAACAACATACTTTAGGAGGTGTTCTTCCCTCCAGACATAGGGCAAAAAGCCAGCTACAAGTTTAAAAGAGGGCTTCAAAAGATATCAAGCAATGGCACAAATGAGTTGCTAAGGTGCAGCTCTATGAGCAGTTCCTGAATACAACCCCAGCAAAAAGCAAAGATTGATGCTTGCCTTTGATCAAAGGAAGAAAAGATGAATATTCCACTCATCTAAACCCCAAAAGTCCCAACATCCAATAGACACAGCAGATTATTACAGGACAAATTTAGAGGTATTTTGCTAAAAAGACATACACCCAATGGATCATTGAGCTGCACAAAAAAACTGGGGAGATGGTGTATCAACACTTGCTAACAGGGAATTACTGGCCATCAGCTAAGAATCCCTAAGCACACAAACAGAAAGCTTGATTTGGAAAGGATATCCCCCTCCGAAAAGGACAACGAATAAAGACTTTGGAGGAACATATTATTGATTGGGGACATGACCCAAGACCCAAAAAGGGTGTTAGAGCCCTTATGAAGAAAAAAGAGGATGATATAGCTGCATTGAGGAAACAGGCAAAATTTCCTCCTACCATCCATCCTAACACAACAGAGCTTGCACAAGAAAAATAGGTGGATAATGCTATGGAGTTGCTCCTAGTCATGAACCAAAGGATACTGCAAATGGAGGCAGAGTAATAGAAAGCTATACAGGACAAGCAAGGGGAATCAGCCTCCCAGCCCCCTCAAACTTCAACAAACCTTGAACCTGCCCCCCCAGCACAAGTAACATCAGCCCCTCCTACTGCTCCAGCACCTACTACAGCTACATCAGCAACTGGAGCAACAGTAGAAGCAACAGCAGCAGTAGAATCCAGCATGGGAATGGAGGAATTGATGAAGGCTGTTAAAGAGCTGGAAAATCAAGTCATATAGATAAACATTGCCAAGGAAAAACTGGCCAAGCTGGAGGCCAGTTATGACAAATCAAAGATCACTGTGGCAGAAAAGCAAAGAGAAATAAAGTCCTTGGAGGCCAAAGTAAAAACTCTAGAGAAAGAGTTGATGTTAAGTAAGACCCTAGCAGAAATAAAAAAGATAATTCGGGCCAAAATTGGCCAGTCTATACAGGACCAATGGAGGTCCATTCAAGCAATTTTTGAACAAGTGGAGCTAATAGAAGTAGCTCATGTAGAGATTCAAAGAGCCAGGATAGCCCTGGGAATAATGCCTGAGTAGGCCACTAAAATGATTCACTTTATCAATAACCGCACTAGAGAAGAATTGGCTGCTCTACAAATAGCCAGCAGAACAGATACAATCCTCACAACCAAGAAGGTGCTGACATTAAGGAATTTTACTCAGACACTGGAGAGGAAATGTCAGGGGATGAAGGTTGAGATAGATGAATTCAGAGCTAAAATGGCTATTTTACAGGACAAAGGACTGCCCAGCTTAGTGACTGGTACAGGACAACTGCTGTCATATAATCAGTATATGACAAGGATCAACAATTATGTTGAAAACCAGATCACAGCATCCAGCAGCTCCACAAAAGAAGTAGGGCCTCCCTCTGGGCAAACCCTCTATGACAAGCTGGAGAATCTATTCTTTATTGAACATGAAATAAATCATCTGTTTGAAGTCCCTCCTAACTTTTATAGACATACAGAGACAGATGAGACAGTGGTCAAAATGAGGAGACATCAGCTACCCCCAGCTGATTGGTGGCAAGCAATGTTGGAGATTTTTCCTAGATAATTCCACTTTGTTTTTTGCCTTTTTGGAGAAAGATCAACAAGCAGGTCAGCATACAGGTCAGCAGGCAGGTCAGCATACAGGTACAGCAAGAAACATACAGATGAGTCAGCAATCCACCCAAATAGCAGGCCTAAAGTTAACGCAGGATTAAAAGCACTGCTACGACCTACTTTCTAGAGCCATAAAGTCAAATCTGTCTAACAGAAGAATGTTGGCTACCTAAGCATTAAAAGCTATATTTATGTTGTCATTTACTTGTTGTAAGAGAGTTGGTGGTGCAATTTATTGCACCATAACTTTCCACTAAGATATTTTATACCCTATTTTGTATATATATCCCCTCAGATAACGCATTGAGGGTCGGTTGTAACACAATTCTTCCTGAAGAGCTCTGTTGTATACTGAAGAATTTTTTATAATAAAAATTGCTGATGGAGATTTCTGGTTCCAACGTTGTCTGAAGATGGATATGTAAAGCTCTGTTTTTGTTGCAGAATTCTTGTGTCATGTGTTGAATCAATAAGTTTCTCTTACCTATGTATGTGTTTCTTGTTTATTCCATAACTTATATGTTTTCATAATCTTGGTAAGTAGAGAAAAAGAATAGCCTAGGATTTGTTTCAAACACCCTATGCTCAATCTCTATTTCTAAATATGTTTTTTGCTGGACTAGCCATGGATATGAATTCTTAATTGCTCATGTCCAAACTTATCCTAACATGGTAAATACTGTTTAAGAATTCTTAATTGCTCTTAAGCAACACTTTCATGTTTTTTCATTGGCATAGTGAAAGATTCTTAACTTCCTTTCACTTACTAAATCCCCAATTTCACCAACAAATCTGATAAATTATTTCACACATGCCTAACTTTCTCTGCAGCAACACTCTGTCTTCACAAATCCACTTTCAAAAGCTCAAATATCTCAACTCCATTGCCCAATGGAACAAACTGTCCTGTAAATCTATGCTTCAGTTCTAAAGGAATCCACCAACCCACCAAATTCAAAACAAACAGTGCATCATAACTAGTCTAAAACACTCATCAAACAAAGCTAAACTATAAAGAGAGAGCCCTCTCTGGTTGCAGGTAGGCTAGGACCTGTAACTACAAGATTGGTCAGTGGTTACCTCGGCCGTATTCCCTTTAGGAAGCAGGGAACAACCTGAGTGTTAACAAGGTAAATCTGGGATCTTTTCATACAAAGTACCAGGCTGAGTTTAAACAAGACCTAGGTATTGAGCACGAGCAATAAATTGTACCTTAGTTACTACACCACCTTTGGCAACACCTTCAGTAATCATCGGCAAAAGAGATTTTATGAACCATTTGACCAGAATCTTGTCTGGGATATACTTTAACCAAATGGCGTCTTTGTCTCCATTCATGAATGTGATCTAAGATATGGGTTGATGTTGACTATTTTAAAGAGGTTAAAATCTCATTTCCATTATCATATCGAATGGGTAACTGAAAGTGTGTCAAAAAGGTAGTAGCAAGGGCGTTGAATGTATTGAAGGAAGCTCATGGCAATTCTACATACCATTTGGCTACCAAATCGATTAAGGTTTGTTGAAAAAGTCGTAATGTAATAGAATCATCAATTAATGAATTGGATGCGCACCAAAGATGATAAGTCATAACATGATTTGATGAGTCTTCTCCTGATTTACCTTTAAACATAATAATGTCATTGGGAACCTTCATAGGAATAACAGGCCAATACAGTAGGTAGTAAATAGGATCATTGGTTAACCACGATAGGTATGGCAAATAAAAAGTTGCAATAAATGGTAACTGAAAGTTAGGATCCTGTTGTGCGTACTAATAACCCTAAGTGACAATTCTTGTAACTGGAGGAGGATATCTTAGAATAGCCTAAGCAGTTGAAATTTTCATACCTCCTGGATATCTAGAATGATCCTACCAAATTGAAGTTGAATAAGCACTTGAAAAGTATGACTGAGGTATGGTTGATTCTCGAAAAGAGGACCTTGACCACTTTAATATTGAAGGAACTGTCCCTGAAAGGGTTGACTCTGCAAAGGTTGACCTTGGATAAACTAGGTATGAAAATGTTGGCCTTGAACAAATTGACTCTTGGATTGGTCTTGCAAAGTTTTCCCTTGAAATACCATTTGAATGTATGACATAGTAGGCTGTATGACAAGTATTTGGGGAATAGACTAAAATGTAGAAGCAGTTTGATAAGTAGATACCTGAGGCATAACTTGAGTAGCTGATTGCATCGTTACTTGATAAGTAAAGGCAATACATACCTGCAATACTCCTAGGATGGGAGTTTGTGGTGAACTCGTAACTAGAGTTTGTACAAACATAGAGACAACAAATTGAATCGGGTTTTGAGGAGTACTCGAAATAAGTTGCTACAATGGTTGTTGAACAGGTGTCCATGGACTAACCAGAGAAGGATGTTGGACTTGAATAGGAATGCCTTGAACATGAATCTGATGGATAGGTTGTCCAATGGGCTAAACATGTTGATTCGTAAGCACTTGTGGAGCAACTAGAATTGATTGTTGATTAAACGAAGGATTCCAGATTGTGTTCACCCCAGAGTAAGGTGTTGCCATGACGGATCGAGGCATAACAGGTTGACCAAAACCGGTTTGAGGAATCTGACCATAATTGGGATAATTTCCAGAAGGAGGTTTCCCTCCACCTATAGGACAATTTCCAACTAAAGGCTGCCCTCCTGGAGGAGGATATGAAGTTTTCCCCCTAGGTAGGGTAAACACTGTCTGTTGGGTTTGTTTGAGGATTACCTATGTTGCCAGAAATCATATTAATACACTAATTAGATGTCGAATCCCGCAATGTAGCATCAATTAACCCAATTGACATAGTTAAAGTTTATTTTGAGGGAGAAGCTTCTAAATATGTCCGAGAAAGATATTGATATCTAGGAGGCACTGATCGACCACCATAGAAATTTAACTCCAGAGAAGTGAAAACATAGATGTGTCTGATGATAAACTTCTAGAAGACATCATAGACCAGTCAAAACCTAGTATGGTAGAGTAAGGAGTCATGTATCATGGAATACCTTGTCCTAAAATGTTCAAGGGTGTGAAATACCAAGGGTCAGAGTGAAGAGACCTAAAGGGAAGTTCTGAAAATCTGTTGGTTCACATGTAGAAACTAGTGTGTGAGGTGATTCTTCTTCTTCATCTGAGACAAGTTCGTCGATGCTAATGATACCAGGATGAAGACTATAAGTGATAATAATTTTTACACATGGTGAACGTGGAGGACTCAGAGTAGGGGCTATAGTAGTTGAAGGTGATTCAGGCTCAGAAATGTCAGACTCCAGTTCTTCGATATCTAGTTTAGTTAATTGTGAATCTGAAACCTCTCTAGTATCTGATTCTGTTTGAATAAATTCACTAATTATTAAATTAGTTTCTTCTAAGTGTGATTCTAATTTTTGAGGTTGATCAAGTTCAGGTCCTGCCACTTCACATTCTAAACTAGTTGATGTTTCTAGTTGATTAATTGCAATTCCTATTACATCAGATTCTATAATAATAGAAGTTTTAGGTTCTGTTGTAGTATTTGACCTTGATGATTTAGATTTTTAAACTTTGATCTTTTCTAGCTGACTCGATGCATACTCAGATGGTTTCCCAAGCATCCTATGCAATTGTCTTGGTAATTAGCCACAATGAAAATTTTTTAATTAATGATCCACACAATATCTAAATTACACTTAAAGTCTCTAAAATGTAAAAACAACATAGAAAGTAACACAAACTAAAAATCTAGGAGTTCAAACCATACAAACTAACTCCTCATAGAGATCAATAATTACTAGTTGGTGATGAAATCCAACATGATAGTGATCAAGGTGAAAATATTTATGGAAATGAACATTTGGAAATAGTTAGCTTGACAACCTTCTTAATGAAATTGTCTGG
Source organism: Pinus taeda (assembly GCA_000404065.3). Taxonomy (NCBI): domain Eukaryota; kingdom Viridiplantae; phylum Streptophyta; class Pinopsida; order Pinales; family Pinaceae; genus Pinus; species Pinus taeda. Next base: position 20,660 of record APFE030834095.1, read on the forward strand.
TGCAAGTAACTTTGCTTATACCATTTCAAGCAAGGATTACCCTCCATAAAGTTCAAGTGAGTCTAGTCAACGTTTGTTCCAGGTTGTTGGGCATGGAATCCCCTGAAGGCATGTTTTGGGGCTTAAAGCCCAAGTTTTGACCAAATATTTTTGTAAAAACTCCGTGAATTGTGGGTGTGGGGCGCGAAATTCTAATAGAGTCACAAGGTTGTCCACCCTAGTTTTTGTAATGTTATGTCATTTGGATAGACCTACCCATGGTCCATAGACCATGGGATTGTATAAATAGAGTGAGGCTCTAAGTGTATAGGATAACGAAAAGAGGAATAGAAGAAAATCATGAGAAGTCTAAGTGATTGAGTTGAAGTGTAAAGTGTGTCTGTGGATCATAGAGTAGGAGAAGGCTCTAAAAGTGAGTGCGCAGAGGCCTAGTAGTCCCTAGCTAAGTGTGCGGACCCCTGCAACTGAGTGTGCAGGGTAGGTTGAGTTTGTAACCGTTGGGAGAATCAATAAAGAGAGGTTTTGCTATAATTATGTGTATATTTTCCTAGTTTAATGCCTGATTGGATATAATTTGCAAGTGTATTGTTTATTTATTGTGCAATCATGTATGAATGTTTCATATTGCTAATTATAACTTAAGACATTCAAGTAGGTGAAGGTAATTAATTAACGCTGGAAGGTAAGTAAGATCTCGAGTAATAGCGCAAAGAATGGCACAACCCCTGGTTATGGTTGTACGAAAGCCGTGTATTAGGCCGCGAGGAACGGGAAGTGCGCGAAGCGACCTGTGCAAAGGAACAAACAGAGAACTAGTCATACCTCTTAGACATCTCAAGGGTGTGGAAACCTGGTTCTAGCACCCTTCCATACTACTTTGGGTGAGACCTCACTCTATGCTTCGTGGACTGTTGCCGAAAGGGCTAGTAGTACAGGGATTTATTTGGCTAATTAACTCTAAACCTGGGTTAGGCCCCAACAAGCTAAAAAATGGTTCCATTGTTGGGACCAGGATCTGCATAGAGATGTCTGATGTCGTATCACTAGAATCTGACAAAGAAAGGAATTGAAGATTGGTTGGATAGAAAGGTTCACGAGTTCGCGGCATAGGAAAATAGGATTCCACAGCTATCAAAGGAAGAGTGGTTAGACTGCTACCTATATACGGAGATCCAATAAATTTTCTTTGCATCCTTCCCCACTAAGTTGTACAAGTGGATCGTGAAGCTAGCAGATAGCCAAGGAAGGTGTAAACTCAAAAAACCTATTGTGTGGACTCCAGAATTGGTGTGCAGACTGGAAGCATCGGAGGATTAGATCGTGAGTGCTATCGATCACTAGCTCGATCGAATCATAGGGTGATTCATCACTGAATTCGTAGTAGATACTTTAGTCAGCTATAGTGAGGCAGAACAAAGCTTCCTCAAGGGACCGCGAGGTAAGTACATTAAATCTTTGAACGCTTGGATTAAAATGCTACTGTGTGAAAAGTAGGTTATGCAAATAAATTGATGTTTAGGGCTATGTGAAGTGGGAAAATATACAGAAACGAAGGTAGCACAAAACTAGAGACTAGCCCCTTGATTTCACCTCCATGAAGGGGTGAGGAAGAGATCGTGAAGGTCTTGCTAAGAAGTGTGATCAATCTAATAAGGCAGAGAATTCTGCGCATACCACCTCCACCCACACCACCACCAGTCACACCGTCTTCACTCCCATCTTCATCCATACCACTGTCACCACCACTGCGAAGCAATATGGCAAGCGTGATAAACTACCAATGTTCAAAGGAGTAGGGAAGGAAGATCCGGACCAGTTTTGGTTCATGATAAAAGTTGTGTGGGAAGAACAGGGAGTCATAGATGGCAATATAAAGAAGGCAATGTTGGTCAGCACTCTCTAGGATCGCATGCTAACCTAGTAAATTAAGCATTCCAATGAAAATTTGAATGCGGGGATCACATATATCTAAGCTGTGTTAAACAAAGAATTTAGCAGGCCAAAGTCAGAGGCGTAGTAAATCATTGGGTTTAAGGAAATCACAATGCTTCCAGGTGAGACCTCTTGGGAGTTAGATCCGAGACTGAAGTGTACAATTCATGAAACTAACATGACATTGATAGACAGACAACACTGCGAATGATTTGTGGCATTGTTAACACTGTATATAAGGAACTCATTGTAAAAACATAGGCTAACAAATCAAGTCGAGGCCTTGAAGGTTGCAATGAGATTACACAAGACTCTGAAACAAGACCCCAACTTGGGAGTTCAATAGATTCACACACAGTTGAAAAACTTGTGCCTTGAGATGAAAAGTTTGAAACAGGACAGGACAGCTCACCCAGAAGTGCGTGATGAGGTATGGTGCGTAAAGTGCAAGGGTCAGGGGCAAGAATAGGATCACTACCCAGTGTTCGCAAATTATCTTGTAGGAGGAGTACCAATGCCATTGAGACCGGAGGCACTAGTAGGACCAAGCACATCACCTGCATTATGGTGTGTGATTTGTCTGAGAGGAGGAAAGCATGCTACATATAACTGCCATCTATTACAGAGGTATACGCAAAATTCACAATAGTTGTTCTGGAATTTTGTAGATCAGTAGGCCATGATGAGTGCACCTATAGAAGTTACGATTTGATGATGGATTAGACTCCTACCTACAGATTTCAAGCTGAAACATGGCCCCTCGATCAAAAAATAGGAATGGCGCACACCAAATTGCAGGGGCACAGATGAGGCCAAGGTGGAGGGGGTCCAGGAAGAGGTCATGAACAACTGATATGTTACAATTGCAGAGGGCTAGGGCATTATGCCTGCGATTGTACGAATCCAATGTGACCATCATGCTTGTATTGTACATTGTTTGATCATGATACAGAGGATTTTCCCACACTGATAGTGAGGTTGCACGATAAAGGATCACTCCAACCTCCCCTGACCAAGAACCTGCAAATGATGAGGTCTGAGCCACACAAGGAAGACCCTAATGTAAATATCATGCTCCAGAGTGGTATTACGATAGGGGATGATAAACGCAAGTAGCCTGAAGAAAGTACCTGGGTTTGCAAGGCTCCAATGAACGAACCAAAATTTGATTTAGAGTGCACTAAGGAGACCTTCATGGAAGCTAAGAGGAGCTTCACTGATGCCTCGAATTTAGGAGGTAAAGACAGACTGGAGCTGGAAATGGACCCATCAATACTCACTACATTCTTGGAGACATGCATGAATCTGATGCGCGACAGCAAGCCTATAAAGGGGCTACAAGAACTCATGACTAGATGCACTGGGACCACGCCAGAAGAAACACATGTAGTCCAAAAGCTCGGGAAGCACACGATGTGAACAGGAAGGGAGATGAGATTGATTGTGTAGATTGGGGAATATGAGATGGAGCAAGTGATTTTTTATATAGGGTCGGATGCAAACGTCTTGCTAAAGCAGACATGGGAGCGCATGGGCAGGCCTTCATTGCAATGGTCTCCTATCCAACTGCGAATGACAAACCAACAAAAGATCCTTCTTATGGGGAGATTGTAGGGAATCATAGTAGATATCGAAGGAGAAAGTGCGCGAGAAGATTTCAAAGTGATAGAGATTGTTGATGACAGTAATCCCTATCCCTCCCTATTTGGAATAGATTGGGCCACTGACATGAATGGAGTGATAAATCTAAATAAGTGCAAGATGATCTTTGAGAAAAAGTCATTGCACGTAGTGGTACCTTTAGACCCTGTAGAAGGATCATGCTACAAAGAGCCAGTGCACGACTATGACAGTGACGATGATCTGGACTGCATCTACAAGATAACCACGTGCGAGCAAGATTGGGTAAATCCAACCGCGGATGACCAAATCTCTTGGGAGTGCGAAAGCTCTTGCAGATCAAATTTTGATGAGGCGATAGAACGATGGCAGAATCGATTACACGAGGTAACCATGCTCAACTGTAACATGATGATGAGATTGTTGCGATGTGTAGCGACAAAGGTAAGAGATCTGCCTATGTATGATGGGTTAAGTGAGGTGGATGACTTCCTGCATAAATTTGAATGAGAAGTACTAGAATAGCAGTGCTTCAATGCTCTAAAGTGGGTAGTGCATGCTACGCCTGCAAGGTGGTGGGGTACGCACCAAAGAAGTTTTGAGGACTGGCGCGACTACTGAAGGATGATGCACATGCAGTTTGGGAAGCCTCAGATGTAGTTAAAATACAAGTATGACGGACGGGATGATCCATGTGTAGACCTCGCAAAATGGACAAAGTTCTATGGGGAAGAGGCACAACCTAAGTGGGTGCACTTGTTCTGTCATACCTTGGATATTATGCCCATGAATGGGTATATATAGACGGAGCTCCGCCATGCCACGAACGAATGGGATATCTTGTGCGAAGGATTCTTATTAACCTTCACATTTGAGGATCGTTGGTGGGATACTATTGATGATGCGCTACAAACAGTAAAAGCAGCTATCTTCAAAATACCCCAGGAGCCAATGGAAGTGCTTCAGCTTGAATGGATGACCCAGCTGAGCTGCGTGCTAGAGTGTTACAATGTAAACATTGAAGAAGATGACACAGATCCATGAAAATTTAACATTCCATAAACTGAAGGTTGTCACGAGGTTCAAGGGTCATTAATTAAAGACCCTGACATTATCGTGTTGGTAAAGACAAAGCAGGTAAACATTGGTATGGAGGCCGAACTGAAGTATGCAATGCACAACAACTACTGGAATGATACCACAATGGATAAGGTTGCTGAGTTACTCCGCGAGTACCAAGACTTATTCCCGACCAAGATCACAGACTTAAAGGGGATCATTAATGATTTAGGGATGATGAAGATCACCCTAAAAACTGACGTGGTCTAGTTCAGTAGAGGCCTTACTGCTTGAATTCGAAGTACAAGGAAAAGGTCCACGTAGAACTAGACAAAGTGCTTGCAGCTAGAATCATTGAGTCAGTGGAAGAATCCAACTGGGTAAGCCCTATGTTAGTGCAGGATAAGAAGCAGAAGGGCGAGATAAGAATATGTGTGGACCTCAAAAAATTGAATGACACCTGTGTGCATGACCCATTCCCAACTCTGTTCATAGATGAAGTATTGGAAAATGTCGTCGAGCAAGAAGCATATCCTTTTACTAATGGGCTCTCAGGGTACCACCAAATCAAAATCATGCTAGAAGACAGGATCAAGACCACCTTCATGACTGAGTGGGGCTACTTTCAATACACGGTTATGGTTTTTGGGTTAAAGAATGCATCAGCCATCTTTTCGTGCATAGTTGTTGCAGCATTCAAAGAATATATCAACAAATTCCCTGGAGGTCTATCTCGATGAGTGGACTGTATTTGGATTGGTTAAGCACCATGTAGTGAGCGTACACTTGATGCTGGATACATGCTGATGACACCAAATCGTGTTGAACCTCAAAAATTGTACGTTCCTCATTCCCTTTGGGAACCTGTTGGGACATGTGGTCTACAAGCAGGGATTAATGGTAGACCCCACAAAGATTGTAGCAATTTTGAATTTCGAAGCACCACAAAGTGTTAAACAATTGTGTGCTACCTTGAGACATACGAGGTACTACATGAAGTTCATCAAAAGCTATGCCCAGATCACCACGGCAACGAAGAAACTGTTGAAAAAGGATGTCACGTTCTGCTGGAATGATGATTGCATGAAGAGCTTGGATGTATTAAAAGAGAAATTGGCCTCCGCCCCAATCCTAGTCTTCCCAAAATGGGAGGTGGAGTTTCATGTCCATGTTGATGCATCATGTATAGCACTAGGAGTGGTGCTAACAAAAGAGGGTGGAGAGGGCTTGGATCACTCTATCGTGTTTGCAAGTCGTAGGTTGTCCAAAGCAGACAAGAACTATTCCATAACCAAACATGAGGGATTGGCTATGGTGTACGCGCTCTAAAAATACCAGCACTATTTGCTAGGAGGACATTTCCAGATGTATATAGACCATTTGGTGCTAAAATACTTGTTCAATAATATGCCAGTGGCTCTTATTATTCCAATAACATGACTTTGAGGTCATGGTGAAGCTTGGACACCTAAACGCGGGACCAGATAACTTGTCACGTATTGAGATGGGAGAGGAACCTACTAGTTTGGAGGAAGGATTACTTTGCGTACAACTCCTTGTTGTGCACATCATGGATAGGCACTTTGAAGATATAATCCAATTTTTGACAATGGGAACTACGCTGAAGGAATATTTCATCGCGTAGAAGAAGGAACTGGTGGTGCGTGCAGCTGATTTTTCTGTCATCGCCGGGCACCTATACAAAATGGGCAATGATGAGATACTACAAAGGTACCTACCTAAATTTGAATGAAGTCAGATCCTCATGGAAGCGCATGGGGGCATTTCAGGAGGACACTATGTAGGATGAGCGATTACATAAAATATTCTCCATGTAGGGTTGCGGTGGCCAACCCTTCATCAAGATTCAAAAGAAGACTGTAAGTCCTGTTATATATGTCGAAGGATAGATAAACCATTGCATAGTAACAAGATGCCTTTAAATCCACAAATACCACTACAGACCTTCAAAACGTGGGCAGTAAAATTTGTCTTCCCTATCAAACCTCAAGGAAAAATGGGCCCTCGATACATTATCACCGTGACAGAGTACCTGAATTGTTGGGTGGAAGTGCAGCCGGTCAAAGACTGCATGGCCGCCATGGCTGTGATGTTTTTGTTTGAACACGTGTTGACCTAGTTTGGTTGTCCAAAAATATTAATGAGTGATCGCAGTATACATTCCCTGAACAAAACCATTAGTGCGCTAACAGAAGAGTTCCAGATATATCATTAGAAAAGCACACCATATCACCCACAAGCCAATGGGATGGTAGAAGCATTCAAAAAAATACTAGAGACTGTGCTAACCAAAGTCTACAATGCGCAACAGAGTGATTAGGACCTGCACATACCTGTTGTAATATGGGCTTATAGGACAACGTGCAAGAAAATGATGGGACAGACACCTTTCCGGTTGGTTTATGGTGTGGAAGATATCATGCCAATGGAGTATATTGTACCTAGTCTACACATAGCAGCGCTCACAAGTATGATGGACCACAAAGCCCTGGAAGAATGGCTCACGCAGTTGGAAGAACTTGAGGAGGAATGGTTCCTGGCTGGCTTTCATAAACACATGCAAAAGCAGCGTGAGAAGGCCTGACATGATCGCCATATTAAGTTGCACACCTTCAAGGTAAATGATTTAGCACTGTGTTGATGCCCCGAAAATCATTGTATCAACATTGGGGGATAACCACCCGGTCTGGACCTTAATACAACTCCTTTTCCGTTTGGGATGGTGGCTCCGACTGGATATAATGGGACCATTTTCCCAATAATGAATAAAAGGGGTGGATGAGCGATTGGTTATCTAATCTAATGATAGGCAAATAACTTAATCTATCAACAAAATAAAAGAACTAATACTAATCCCGGGAACAATTATTCTTTAGAAATGCAGCGTTTGATGATCTTTGTCTATTGACAGGCATATAGATGACTCTATCAAACAAACATAGATATTTATTCATTCAAAGATTACTTTATTTAAATAGTTAAACAAAGTGTTTAACACAAGATTGCTGCACTTATCATTTATATCATCGATACATACATGATTAGAAGAGAAGCACACTGTAAACATCCAATAGTGGAATGAATAAAGAATGCTGTTAAAACACATCTATATATCCGATAATAGCCAGAGCGATCAAATGACAATTCATATAAAAAGAATGAGTTCAGATATAGATAATAGTACCATATGAGCTGCTAATCAATCCCAATATCAATCGCTATTTGAAATTCTTCCTCCAATGCAGAAATACTTTCAAACAAAGACAGTAGTGCACATTTGCATAAAAGATTCCTTATCAAAATCAGAATGATTGGTCCAGTTTCATAAAAGAATATCCCTGAAGTACAATAGTGCAACTTCAGGGTTTAAGTCATATACAAAACTTTACGACCCTTTCTAAATACCTGAAAGGGTCTATAAATACTAAACTAAGCTAAATATCTATGAAACTACAATCCTACTTAATTGGTATCAATTGATGATAACTATCTCCTTTGCGGCGATCTGGCAGTCGGCGGCATGAATCATCATTCAGGTTGTTTGCCTTTAAACCTGAGCTGACTTATCGCAAGCATTGGCTCCACTTCGGGTGGTCTGTTGAGGCGAGAATTCAGTTGGGCGGCATAGGTGGCATCCTGAATATCGGGAATAATATACATGACTACATCTGTAAGGCATTTGAGGGTGGATCTCTGGCTATGCAGCTTGACTCAAAAGAACCAATAGGCGTCCCATGTCAAACTGTTAATTCCTGCGATTAACCTTCCATTTTTATCTAGCTCCGGGTAACATGACTGCTCCAATATTTTTGCTGCTGTTAATTTGCCTGGAGTACATTGAGAGATCATGTTAGACAAGTAAAGAGTATTATTAACCAATTCAACCAAATTACTAGTGGTTGTTTTGCATCTTGATATTGCTCTTTCTGCCTTCATTAACTGAGACTGCCATTCTGTAAATAATATTTCTTTATGCGATTCTAGAATCCTCAGTAAATTAGCCGCCTATCCCTGATCGGTATCTTTCCATTCAAGAAAATTTGTCAATGTTTCTTCGGCTTGATCCAAGTCTGTTCTAGCCTTTTCCACTTTCTCACTTATTGATGTCGTTAAATCACATAATGGTTCCGCTTGGGCGAATTGCTGACATAAAAGCTTTATCTGATTTATCAATCCCTTATTTAGTTGTAATGCCTCTACTTTGAATTCATTTATCTGTGGAAGCTTCTTTGTTTGCT
>APFE030834095.1:45850-66404 GCA_000404065.3 Pinus taeda
TATACCAACGACTGATAGTGTTTGAGATGGTTTGAAAGGAAATGAATTGTATTCCTTACCTGCTTAACAATGATTTCAGAATCTCCAAACACTTTCAAATATTGGACCTTGAGGCCAATCACTTTATATAGTCCTTGGACTAAGGCTTCATACTCTGTTGTATTATTTGTGCATTCAAACTCTTGTCTGCAGGACAACATTTTTTTTTCTCCTTGCGGACTAACCAAAATACATCCTGCTCCTGAGCCTTCACTAGACTTGGACCCATCGAAATATAAAGACCAAAATAATTAATTATTTACATTTTTACTTACAAAATCCTCGGTAACAGTAACACATCTAGACTTATCAGTCTGTGAAAAATTTTCAATTTGTGATGTGAAATTGTTTACCGAGAAAGGAGATGGCTGGGCAATATAATTGCCAAAAAATGATTCAGAAGAATAATTTCCTAAAATATTGTTGTTAAATGCAACTGGTTGATTTTATTGTTTGAACTCTGTAACAGTGTGGGTCATGTGTTTCTCCCGATCGATCTTTATTTGATTCGGCTTGCCCTTATAGGGTAGCCACATATGGGACCAATCGGTAGAAATATACCCATGGAGTTTTTCTGACCAATCCCTACTTAAAATTAAACCATAGAACTCAGGTATATCGGCGATTAAGATATCAATCCTTTGGACCACTCGTGGATCCGTCGATAACCTGATTGTAATAGAGTTTATTTCCCCTAAAACCTGAACTTTAGTTCTATCTAATTGCACAATGTGAATTGAGGATTTCTGAGGTTCTATGTTCAGTTTAGAACAAATTGAAGCTCGCATTATATTGGAGGATGCCCCAGAATCAATCAAGCAATTATGCAGATTTCGATTGTAAATTTCATATGTTAAGAAGAAAGGAGGAGTGTGGGAATTTGATCTATCTCCAATTAGAATTGTATTAGTTGCCTCAACTCTACTAGAAGGTGGTTGTCCTGAATCTCTTGCAGCTTGAGTACTGGGAAGAGGCAAAGAAGGAACTGCATTGAGTTCTTTCAGAAGTAATTTTTGTTGATGTTTTAATTTACTGAGTTCAAACATGGTGATGTTTGCCTTAGTCTTTTTCATATCATCAACAATATTATAGTCCATTGAGTCGGATACCACCAATGTCTTAGATGATGTAGGTATATTGGAGGATGACGGTTGATTTTGAGATACTGTTGCGGTTGCATTTCTTGTGGGTACCTTTTCCTTTGTAGTATTGGTACCTGCACTCCTTTTCTTTGAATTAGCCTGAACAGGTTCAGGAGTAGCTTTACTCCTGGTAGTCACGGGAAAGGCTTCTTGCTCGACTTCAATATCAGAATTAGGGAGTATAAAGTTCCACATTCCGTGGCATTCAACGACTTCCTCTTCTTCTAATTCATTGGATGGTGTAATTGTTTCTTCTTCTTCTTCTTCCTCAGGATCTGAATCTACATAGGATATAACATTTGGAGGCTTGGACTCAAGCTTCTTAAAATTTCTGTAAGGTTTCTTTGTTGAGGTTTCTGCTACTTGCTTCTTAATCTCAACCATTTCATTTGACATGGTTTTGAGGACTTTTTGAAGGCCCTCCATGTCATATGGATCCTTAGTGATATTCTTCTTTGAATCATCCTTGAAAGACACTTTTTTGGATTTTCGTTCCTCTAGAGCAGCTTTCTTTTCCAAAGCGATTACACGTTTTTCGACAGCGAGGGCTTCTTTCATGTTTTCATCCAATGTAGGTTGTTTAGCCCTATCTACAAAAATGGCTATGTTTGAGGGTAAGGCTGTAATATACCATTCGCTTCTAATTTGTTCACTTAGCTTATCATCGGTAGATATTTTGTTCACGAGTTTGTTAAATCGGGAGTTAAACTCCTTAATTGGCTCTCTTGACTCGATCCTTTGATTGGAAAGGTCGTTGATGAGTGTAGCCAAGGATCTATCATCGCCGTATTTGGTAAGAAACTGTTCCTGAAAGATATTCCAACTGGTGATGGATCCAACGGGCAAGGAAAAATACCAAGACCCTGTTGATATTTTTAATGTATAGGGGAACAATCTAACCACAACATCTTCTTCGTTTACTCCCTTCAGGTTTACTGACAACATGAAATTATTTATGTTTTCCTCAGCTAATGTTCCAGCATTTGGATTGAACTTTGGTAACCATTTCTCAGGATAATCGGGTAATGGATGTAAATGTGCAGGCATAGTGACTGCACCAGGACTTCTCCATGGTCTTTGAGCCATTTTGGGAGTACCAGCGATTGCCTGTGGTGTTCCAGGTGATTGAGGAGGAGGTGGAAATGAAGATTGAAAGGATTGTGATGTTGGAGGTGAAGTCCCTTGGTGAACAATAATATGTAATGGTGAAGTGGGTGTTTGACTTCGCACAGGTGATGATGAAATGGAAGATGATGGAGAAAAGGTTTCACTACCAGAACCTTCAGTGTTATTTTTAATCCTTTTCCTTTCGGGCAAAGGAAACTCAAGTGGTTCAATACTGCGTTTTTCGCTTTGAAGTCTGGTAAGGTGATGAGGTAAGTGGAATTGCAAATTCTGACTGCTTTGTGATACTTTAGATCCAGGAGGTGAAATTGAGAAGCCTTGAAGTTTTTGGATGACAGCCTAAACTTTAGGGGACTCCGGGCTTAAATGTTCTAAAGTATGATGAGGTTGAGTAGTAGTAGTTGACCCTTCCTCTTCTCGTCTGGATATTGATATTTCAGCGTGCAAATGAGAGGTCCGAGGAGAGGCGGAGGGTGATTTACTCTCTGAATGGTCTGTAGGTTTTGGCTTACTCGCCATTCATAGCGGATGGCCCTCCTTCTAGCACCAGAAATGTTGATGCCCCAAAAATCGTTGTATCAACATTGGGGGATAACCACCCGATCCGGACCTTAATACAGCTCCTTTTCCGTTTGGGATGGTGGCTCCGACTGGATATAATGAGACCGGTTTCCCAATAATGAATAAAAGGGGTGGATGAGTGATTGGTTATCTAATCTAATGATAGGCGAATAACTTAATCTATCAACAAAATAAAAGAACTAATACTAATCCCGAGAATAATTATTCTTTAGAAATGCAGTGTTTGATGATCTTTGTCTATTGACAGGTATATAGATGACTCTATCAAACAAACATAGATATTTATTCATTCAAAGATTACTTTATTTAAATAGTTAAACAAAGTGTTTAACACAAGATTGCTGCACTTATCATTTATATCATCAATACATACATGATTAGAAGAGAAGCACACTATAAACATCCAATAGTGGAATGAATAAAGAATGCTGTTAAAACACATATATATATCCGATAATAGCAAGAGCGATCAAATGACAATTCATATAAAACGAATGAGTTCAGACATAGATAATAGTACCATATGAGCTGCTAATCAATCCCAATATCAATCGCTATTTGAAATTCTTCCTCCAACACAGAAATACTTTCAAATGAAGACAATAGTGCACATTTGCATAAAAGCTTCTTTATCAAAATCAGAATGATTGATCCAGTTTCATAAAAGAATATCCCTAAAGTACAATAGTGCAACTTCAGGGTTTAAGTCATATATAAAACCTTACGACCCTTTCTAAATACCTGAAAGGGTCTATAAATACTAAACTAAGCTAAATATCTATGAAACTAAAATCCTACTTAATTGGTATCAATTGATGATAACTATCTCCTTTGCGGCGATCTGGCAGTCGGCGGCATGAATCATCATTTAGGTTGTTTGCCTTTAAACGTGAGCTGACTTAGCGCAAGCATTGGCTCCACTTCGAGTGGTCTGTTGAGGCGAGAATTGAGTTGGGCGGCATAGGTGGCATCCTGAATATCGGGAATAATATACCCGATTGCATCTGTAAGGCATTTGAGGGTGGTTCTCTGGCTATGCGGCTTGACTAAAAAGAACCAATAGGCGTCCCATGTCAAACTGTTAATTCCTGCGATTAACCTTCCATTTTTCTCTAGCTCCGGGTAACATGACTGCTCCAATATTTTTGTTGTTGTTAACTTGCCTAGAGTCCATTGAGAGATCATGTTAGACAAGTAAAGAGTATTATTAACAATTCAACCAAATTACTAGTGGTTGTTTTGCATCTTGATATTGCTCTTTCTGCCTTCATTAACTGAGACTGCCATTCTGTAAATAATATCTCTTTATGCGATTCTAAAATCCTTGGTAAATTAGCCGCCTGTCCCTGATCGGTATCTTGCCATTCAAGAAAATTTGCCAATGTTTCTTCGGCTTGATCCAAGTCTGTTCTAGCCTTTTCCACTTTCTCACTTATTGATGTCATTAAATCGCATAATGGTTCCGTCTGGGCGATTTGCTGACATAAAAGCTTTATCTGATTTATCAATCCCTTATTTAGTTGTAATGCCTCTACTTTGAATTCATTTATCTGTGGAAGCTTCTTTGTTTGTTCTAGCTGGGCTGATAACTGAGCAATCTGCTCATCTTTGGACTTCAACATTTGTTCACTTGATTCTTTTAGCTGCGCCAATGCCTCAAATAGTTGCTTCTGCTTTTGAACTGCGCTGTCATGAATTCTCTGTTTCTCTTCTTGCAATTGTTTGGTCAATTGATTATTTATTTGTTGTTTTACTACCAATTGCTTTTCTGCCTGCTCAGCCTTTTGCTGTGCTTCCGATAGTTGCACTTGCAGAGAAAAGATGTCCTGGTCTTTTGTCTTCAATAAACTGCTCACCTCTGATGCCTTATCTATTGTCGCCGCCAAATAGGCTCCAGCATATTATGATAGTTTTGTTAAATCATCAGAGGGGTCAAATTCCTCTTTCCAAAGCACATTTCCCGTCACTGTTTGTTCTGGGAATAAGGAAGGTTGATCAGTCCTTCTCCTCTTCCTCTGTCATTTCACCACGGCTTTGTGTCTTGAGCTATAGAAGACGTCTAAGGGAGGAATCTCTTCAATCTGCAAAACAACCTGGTTGGAAGGATCCTTTGGGATTATTTCTGCTTCTTTTGACTTGGGTGGGTCGTTGGTTTCACCTGAAACCTGCTTTGATGTCGCCTCCTGTGTATTGACCTCTTTTGATGTCTCGTCATCTTTAGAGCATTCAAGATTGCCGATAATTGAATTAAATTGCTGCCATTCCTGGAGAAATTTTGGATCAATCTGAGTATTTTCATATACATTTAAACTGCTCTGTTCTTGCTCTTTCGCCTTGGTCTTAATGCACCTGCGTTGAGATCAATATATTATTTTCCAAACATCAGAATTCAGTTTGACGCGAAACGATCTTCTTTAACCTGAAAATCGTCGGCTATCAAATCAGATCCTCTTTTTCTTTCATAAAAGCTGAAACTATATTTGCTTTTCTCATCTCTCAAGAATTGAGATAAATTACGAAAAAGGGGGCAATATCAGGGCCAACTCACTTTTAAGGCACTTGGAGCCCAAACCTCTAACAAAACAGTAGATTCACATACACTGGATAAACTCGGATCGCGAAATAGCAAGGACACTGCCCAATTGGAAAAAGATTAAATAAAAGAGGCATCAGATGAAAATATGCCTCAGATAAGTTTCAATTTGAGCCACAATGATGTAAGCAATTATTTTACAAGTCAAAGAAGCCCGTCACTAGATGAAATTAATTCTAGGACCAATACACTACAACCAACCCCAGAGAAAATGATAGGGAAACCAGAAAGCCATTCAATCGACATCCTGTGCTCCAACAAACCTTTGTAGAAACCCAAATTGATTCCAGCACAATATGTTGAACAAAGAGCCCGCAAGATCAAGAAATTGAATCCTGTAATTTGTCGCAGCTGCTCTCTATAAACTTTAAAAAAATCACATATTACTACAACTTCTTTCACTCGTTAATTTGTTTTTGAACCAATACAGCTTCTACAAAATTTTGGTTAATAGATCAGCTTACAGCAGCGTCACAGCATTACTTGACACACAATACAACCAAACCAAAGGAAAAAGATCCACACATCTGTTCATCGATTTTCTTGACTACGCAGGTCTTTAATTTACATCAATATCTAAATAACGAATAGCAAAAAACACAAAAAGATGTTGGTCCAACACTGCCTCTATCCATCGAAATTAACTACTTGTTTTTTCTCTGATCTGGCAAAGTAGATTGGCATTCTCTGCAACGCTGGAATTGCTAGCCGCCACCAATGAGTATTATGTCCACCGATCACGCCTCGCTGCACAGCAGTTCAATCAAATTAATTAAGATCTCATTAACACTCAATATCTTCCAGGATTTTATGCGATAATTTGGGGGTCATGAAACCACAGCTCGAACGGACTGTCAACGGATAATCTGCATGTCATTAACACATTCCATTCAGAGCAAGCATAACACGTTGTGCAAATGCTATTTGTTTTATTCATAACCAGTGATGAAAACAGAGTTTAGCTTGGCGATCTCCAGTTTTATTCAACACACAGTCTACTTGTTTAATTGGAGCTTTTCGCCCATACAAACTGTCACACCACACCTACGCTTCTATTACACATGACACACAATTTTTCACAAGCTTCTGAGCTTTTTCGCTCTACCAGATCACAACCTATCTACCTATCTATTCACGAATAAATATCCCTTCATTTATTACAACTTCCTCACATTAACTCCACTAACAAATTGATAACACAATCTTCTAATTTTAAAAAATCCTAACAATAAAATCTCCTACCTATTAGCGCTCACACACACCTGTTTAACAAATCTTATCACTAAGTTACTAATTATTTGAGAAAAATCGCCCTCCTCAATAAACTGGATTTGAACAAACAGTAAATGAAATTTCCCCTATCAAGCCACAACATGTGGGCAATTTCCCACATTGCTGGCCAGTTCTGATGCTCCTGCATCAGACTCCCGGGGAAGAAAACTGATCTTGTAGTTGTTTGGAGTTGATCCCCATTTTATGTAGCTCCGCTGACGTCCTTTACTGGTTCCTCTTTCCACTTGGTTAAATACTGATAATGAGTCTGACTCCTGGTTCGCTTTAGCGCTTTCTTTTTCCTTTTTCCTACTTTGGGCTTTCGTCTGTTATGGCGTCTCTTTGTGGTTCTTCTTCTGGCTTTTAGTATAGGTACCTTTCTGCAATACATGACTAAATCACCTGTTTGGAATTCCTTCTTCCGCCTCCTCATATATGCTCGCTGCTTGTCTTTGCTACTGCATTCCTGCCATCTGCTTTTGACATCTCCCTCAAATATGCTTCTAGGAGTTAGCCAATTCACATCTACTTGGATTTTCTTCGGATTGGGTATTGTTTGCACAACACATGGATTAAGACTTCCATTGATTTTCCCTTTATCCACCAACTCTTCCATTTTTGTTCCAGTTTCAGCATTTTCCTGCATTACCCTGTAGGCTACTTTATTCGGCAAACTGACTCCAAGTATTAGATCATTATGGTGGCTAATATTCCTAGGTAACAACTCATCCACAACAATATCAGCACAATCATTCAAGAAATTTTGAATTTCTTCAGGTAAATCTTCTATATTTGTAGAAGTTAAAATTACCTTGGGTTTCCCAACACTAGCAAAATGCATCTCCTTACCCTTCTCATCTTCCCGCAACAAGATCTTCTCATTCATCAATGTAACACTGTTTCCAGGTGCTTCTTTATCAGCTTCAGCTTTCAACGGCAGTAGTGTATGCTTGTTCCCCTCTTTCTCCAAAGTATAAGTATTTCTTTTGCCATCATGTATGGCATTTCGGTCAAATTGCCAGGGCCTCCCTAGCAATATGTGGCAGACATCCATTGGCATTATATCACATAAAATAACATCCTGATAAGTGCCAATCTGAAAGTCAACTTTAAATTGTTCAGTCACAAAAATTTGATGGCCTTTCTGGAGCCACGATACTTTATAAAGAGTGGGGTGTACTGTCCTTTCCAACTTCAGCTTATCCACCATCTCTGTAGAAACAAGATTGTCAGTACTACCGCTATCAATTACCAATTTGAAACACTTACCCTTGGACTTGCATACAGTCCTGAATAAAGTCCTTCTTTGAACTGGTTCTTTGGCTTCCTTAGCTCCTTCCAGTAATACCCTCTTCAGTAATAGGGACTCTCCATCTTCTGGTGGTTCCTCTTTAGCTTCAGGTTGAGGAATCTCTTCCTTGGATTCTGCAAAATTCATGTTGCACTGGTTTGCTGATCTCTGATGAGGACAATCCCATTATACATGTCCCCATTCACCACATGCAAAGCACCGGACATCTCTTCCTCAGCCTCTGCCTCTGGGTACAAACCTTCCACGGCCAAAATCTCCTCTTTGTGGTGCTCTATTGCTCGCACTCCATGCCTCATTTTGAGAGGGTTGAACTTTGGATTCAAGTATCCTTCCTTCGTTTGCTGGATTCTTACCTCTGTTTCTCTGGTTTTTTTTGCGCAAGAGTTTTTCCTCTGCCTTCAAGGCTGCTTGATAGGCATCCTCAACAGTTTTCAAACTTAACAGGCTAATCTCATCTTGGATCTCATACCTTAGCCCATTAATATACCTGGCTACTTTCTCCAAATCATCTTCTACATGCCCTGTTCTGATATTTAACCTGTAAAATTCTTCAGTATATTCTTTAACAGACATTCCCTTCTGCTTCAAATTTTGCATCTGCTTAAAAAGATTCAAATGATAGTCTTTAGGCAAAAACTTGGCTTTGAGGTTGCTTACCATTTTATCCCACTACTTGATCTTAGATTTCCCCTTTCGCGTTCTTGATGTCTGTAACTCATCCCACCAAATGGCTGCATGGCCCTTCAGTCTAGTGACTGCAAACTTCACCCTCTTATTCTCCTCAACCTCTTCATAATCGAAATACTGATCTATGGATCTGATCCAATCCATGAGCTCCTCGGCATTTAAAATCCCATCATACATAGGAATTTCTATCTTGGGCTTGCTGCCAACTTTTGCCAGCCTCTTGAGGACTTTGGCAGTTTCAGTTTCTTCTCCTGCTTCGTCCTCTTCATCAGACTCTTCTGAAGAACTCTCAGTTTTCACATCTGGTGCTCTTCTCTAGGTTGTTTCCATTGTCTCCATTCGTTCACGCAGTCTTCGCACTTCGTCTGTCAGGACTGCATTTGGTTCTAGTCTTCCTCGACCAATTCCTCACCTTGGCGGCATCTTAGCTGCAACCACCTGGATCTTTTGGCTATGATACCAAAAATAATGCACCTGCGCTGAGATCAATATATTATTTTCCAAACATCAGAATTCAGTTTGACGCGAAACGATCTTCTTTAACCTGAAAATCATCGGCTATCAAATCAGAGCCTCTTTTTCTTTCACAAAAGCTGAAACTATATTTGCTTTTCTCATCTCTCAAGAATTGAGATAAATTACGAAAAAGGGGGCAATATCAGGGTCAACTCACTTTTAAGGCACTTGGAGCCCAAACCTCTAACAAAACAGTAGATTCACATACACTGGATAAACTCGGATCGCGAAATAGCAAGGACACTGCCCAATTGGAAAAAGATTAAATAAAAGAGGCATCAGATGAAAATATGCCTCAGATAAGTTTCAATTTGAGCCACAATGATGTACGCAATTATTTTACAAGTCAAAGAAGCCCGTCACTAGATGAAATTAATTCTAGGACCAATACACTACAACCAACCCCAGAGAAAATGATAGGGAAGCCAGAAAGCCATTCAATCGACATCCTGTGCTCCAACAAACCTTTGTAGCAACCCAAATTGATTCCAGCACAATATGTTGAACAAAGAGCCCGCAAGATCAAGAAATTGAATCCTGTAATTTGTCGCAGCTGCTCTCTATAAACTTTAAAAAAATCACATATTACAACAACTTCTTTCACTCGTTAATTTGTTTTTGAACCAATACAGCTTCTGCAAAATGTTGGTTAATAGATCAGCTTACAGCAGCATCACAGCATTACTTGATGCACAATACAACCAAACCAAAGGAAAAAGATCCACACATTTGTTCATCGATTTTCTTGACTACGTAGGTCTTTAATTTACATCAATATCTGAATAACGAACAGCAAAAAACACAAAAAGACGTTGGTCCAACACCGCCTCTGTCCATCGAAATTAACTACTTGTTTTTTCTCTGATCTGGCAAAGTAAATCGGCATTCTCTACAATGCTAGAATTGCTGGCCGCCACCAATGAGTATTATGTCCACCGATCATGCCTCGCTGCACAACAATTCAATCAAATTAATTAAGATCTCATTAACACTCAATATCTTCCAGGATTTTATGCGATAATTTGGGGGTCATGAAACCACAGTTCGAACGGACTGTCAACGGATAATCTGCATGTCATTAACACATTCCATTCAGAGCAAGCATAACACGTTGTGCAAATGCTATTTGTTTTATTCATAACCAGTGATGAAAACAGAGTTTAGCTTGGTGATCTCCAGTTTTATTCAACACACAGTCTACTTGTTTAATTGGAGCTTTTCGCCCATACAAACTGTCACACCACACCTACGCTTCTATTACACACGACACACAGTTTTTCACAAGCTTCTGAGCTTTTTCGCTCTACCAGATCACAACCTATCTACCTATCTATTCACAAAGAAATCTCCCTTCGTTTATTACAACTTCCTCACATTAACTCCACTAACAAATTGATAACACAATCTTCTAATTTTAAAAAATCCTAACAATAAAATCTCCTACCTATTAGCGCTCGAACACACTTGTTTAACAAATCTTATCACTAAGTTACTAATTATTTGAGAAAAATCGCCCTCCTCAATAAACTGGATTTGAACAAACAGTAAATGAAATTGTCCCTGTCAAGCCACAATATGTGGGCAATTTCCCACATTGCTGGCCAGTTCCGATGCTCCTGCATCAGGTCTCCTCTTGTCTTTTCTCATGCACTTCTTCCTGTTCCTTTGACGTAATAGGAGGTTCTTTAACAAGTCGCTGCTCAGGCTTGCTTGATTCTGTTGTTGGGGTCGTCGCTAACAGATCTAGAGGCAGAGTTTGCAACCTCTGCTCTCTAAGTCTATTGAATTCAACTAATCCTTCATCTTTTCATTGAATTATAGCGAGTGATGTAACTTGGTACATTGACTCAGCCGATGAGAACAAGTCCTCGAACCTATCTTCTTTATGTTCGAACTTGGTCAATTTGGCCTGTTCGAGTGCATTATAGGCGACTTTTCATGGATCAAATCGCCTACTAGGGAGAGTTGCCAGAGTTAATGCCTTTATTTTTTCAGCTTCTTTGTCTGCATGTTTGAAATCATGTAGAGTGTAGATACCACATCTCAAGGGAAAATAGGGCCAGACCTGCTTCTTATTCTTCTTTAGAGTTTGTGTAACTCCATCGGAGATAATCTGATAGGCTATCTCCCTGGCCAGCAGTTTATCAGGTATGTACAAAGGAGGAACGTGAGGTTTGGCTTGACTGCCAAAAATTCTGATATAAGTGAACTTTTCCTCCCTGAACCAACTTCCTATGGATGTTAAATCAATCCCTGCTTGGTAGGAAATCTTAGGGGCAGGCTTATTAAAAATAGAATGATGAATGGGCAACATGAAGCCATTGCAGATTTGGTATAAATGGTGCTTATAGTTGGTTTTCCACAACTTTTGATGATATATGTGAATGGGTGTGGGGTCTTGCGATGTCCACCTCCATCCAAGCATAGGAAATTCAGATTTGAAGCACAGGATGTCTAGCATATAAGCGCTATAGTAGAATGGGGGAATGAGCCTTTCAGTGGCGCGGGACTTGGTTCTAAAATCAAGAACTGCGATTGCTAACTTATCAGACAGTATAGTTGCCCAATCCATTATTTCACCATTACATGCCGCTTCCATCAAGGGAACCATTTCTATAGTAAAATTAGTGGAATCATGTAATCCCCACAACCTACACATCATTATCCTAGCATAGCAATAAGGAGAGCATAGAGAATCGACTGAGTACTTACCCGAAGATTCATGCTTTTTTTTTGCTGGTTTTTGCCTCCAATCTCGAATGGGTTCGGATTTAGTCTCGTTCTCGGCTCGGAATTTCTCCAGAAATGTCGTGTTATACTTCTTCTCTGGCATAGGTAAATGATACATTTGCCTCAAATCCTCAGCTTGAAAGGAGCCGAAAATTCTCCCATCTCTGGTGCTGAAGGTTCTGTCTGTGATTGGGATTTCCTGAATTGCCCATCTCACCACATTTGTATATGGGAGGATTTGTTCCCGAGCTACTATCCGATGAAGAAAAGACTTGGCTAAGTCTTTTAGATTAGCATCAGATTTGCGAGTGCTATCTGTTGAGGCTTGTACTACTGTCATCATTGGTCCTTCGGCTTCAATCAAATTATATGTACCTTGCCAAGTAGTTTTGGCGAGGCCTAGGCATGCGGTATCCGATATTAATCCTTTCTTTTTAGTTCCTGGATCAACAATGAGTTGCCCTGTGGCTAGGGAAGCGGAAGCAATTGCAGTTTTCTTGGATTACTTCCCCATTCTGCTTGAAGCCGTTACTTCGGAAGAATTCTGCACAGGAATGATAATGAACGTAATACAGAAAATTGATAGCGCAAATCAAATATGAGAGATATATATCGATAAATGCATGGTGAATGATTAACTTAATGTGGCCTCGGATACAATCTGTGAAAAGATTTTAGTCTTACTGTTTCATTAAGTGGCCATTAAGACCTGTCAATCCTTTAAATTCCCATCATTTCGATTATTGGCCGAATGATTTATTTGAAGCATGCCTTGGATGTTTTGGCGGTTGAGCGCGGATGAATGGCTATTCAAAAGATAAGGCTTTTAATACGAATTAATCGTAATAAACCCGCTTTATGATTTTCTTTGAAATTCGTGCTTTTGGCTTTATCGCTATCAAGTGTCGGGGAAATATAAAATCGTTACATTGGTTCCATTTGGGATTCCCGATCGCCGAGAGTGATATCGCATTGCGTCGGGGGTATAGACTGGGGCACTTAAAAAGAATGCATGGTAAATCTCCGATCACCGATATCGATATCGCATCGCATCGGAGCGAAAGGGAGTTTTATTGCGCCAGCTTATTATTCCCGATATCCGATAGCTTATTTCGCATCAGAGAAAAGCAATGGGTCCTTAAGTTGTGTTTCCCTTGTCATTGTGATATGCGATCTTGTGATCGCTTTATCACAATGATAAAAGATTAATCATTTATATATAAGGCCTTTGATTGGTTTACCAAAAAGGTTTAGTAATGTTTTATTTTATTATTTCGGACCTTTTTGAATAAGACTAAGTTGATACCAATTAAAATTAAAAAGGGACCCATTTCACATTATAGTTTTGGGATAATAATGATATGAAATGGGGGGTTGTTGTAGGGCACAACACACTGTTGTATGACAGTAAGTTTGATAAATTCCCTAGAAAGTTCAGAATGCATTGACTAGGACCATACATTGTTAAGGAGGTCACAGATAGAGGCACAATTCAGCTAGTTAAACTAAATGGAGATCCTTTCCCAAGAAAAGTGAATGGTAGCTGCTTGAAGCCCTACACGGGTGGCCCGCTATCTGACTAGCCATCATAAGCACAGTCTTTGTGCTCCAAGGATTCAGAGAAAGGTGCGAGATTATAAAAAGATGTAGGGGATACAGGCACAGATGCAGAGAAGCGGTTTTGACACCATGGTCTCCAAACAATGCATACAACAAATACAACAAGCAACAACTCAGTGCGCTACCGACCTTGCAACAGTTCGAGCAGAGTTGGAGGGACTCCACATAAAGATCTTCGTGCCAACAGAGTGACTCGACGGTGAGTCACGATGTTTGTGTTGGGGACATGTTGGGCATGGAATCCCCCCAAGGCATATTTTGGGGATTAAAGCCCAAGTTTTCACTGAATCATTTTTTAAAACTCCGTGTATTGTTTGTGTGGGGTGAAA
Source organism: Pinus taeda (assembly GCA_000404065.3). Classification (NCBI taxonomy): domain Eukaryota; kingdom Viridiplantae; phylum Streptophyta; class Pinopsida; order Pinales; family Pinaceae; genus Pinus; species Pinus taeda. Next base: position 59,798 of record APFE030834095.1, read on the forward strand.
AATTATAATAGAGTCACAGGGTTGTCCACCCTAGTTTCTGTAATGTAATGTCGGCTGGATAGACCTACCCATGGTCTACGAACCATGGGATTTTATAAATAGAGCGAGGCTCTAAGTGTATAGGATAACAAATAGAGGAATAAAAGAAAATCATGAGAAGTCTATTTGATTGAGTCGAAGTGTAAAGTGCGTATGTGGGTCATAGAGTAGGAAAAGGCTCTGCAGTTGAGTGCGCAGAGGCCTACTAGTCTAAAGTTGAGTGCGCGTACCCCTGCAACTAAGTATGCAGGGTAGGTCGAGTCTATTACCATTGGGATAATCAATAAAGATAATTTTTGCTACAATTATGTGTATATTTTCTTGGTTTAATGCCTGATTGGATATAATTTTCAAGTGTATCGTTTAGGGATGTGCGAAGACAATGTATCAGGCCGTGAGGAACAGGAAGTGCGTGTAGGAACAAACAGAGAACCAATTGTACCTCTTAGACATCTCAAGGGTGTGGAAACCTGGTTCTATCACCCTCCCATACTACTTCAGGTGAGGCCTCAATTCGCACTCTGCGGACTGTTGTCGAAAGGGGCAGTAGTACAAGGATTTGTTTGGCTAATTAACTCTGAACCTGGGTCAGGACCCAAGAAGCCAACACAGGTACAATATGACCTTCCCTCTGCTATCACCTTAGGTAGAGACCTAGGATTATGGTCACTAAGTTTACCAAATACAACCATCTTACCTGGGGGGTAGTCATAGATCAGACGTACACCTAAGGGAAGAGTAACAAGTTGAATCCCCTTGAAGGCTCATCCACATGTTCAATTGGAGGTTTACTTTTAAGTGACCCCAAGTACCTTTTAGTACCATTGTAATAAGTGAAAATCACTATATCTTGGCTAATGAAGTGGATATGATCACTTCACCAGGTTTGAAATGATCTTGTGATTAACTCATGTATAAGAAGAGATTCCCAGAGAAAAACGGAAATAACTGGAGTTTCTCTCCCTAACTCAAGATTCTATTGTGTATCTGTAGGTTTGGAAATTTTATTCACTTTCCTACTCCAAATGCCTACACTTAAGCTACTATAGGTGGTAAGGTTCCTACAAAAGTAAAAAACTAGATGAATTTTAATTAGTGTTGTATTATTAAGCTATTCTTTACTCAATAGGTGATGGAGGTGAAACTCATGATATTATGACATGACTAAAAAATCTTAATGCACTCAAATATGCAATTTGAAATTTTCAAATTCGATGAAATCCTGTTTATGGGAAAGAAATACAAATGAAATACAAAACTCACAACTTTTCCAACCTTCATAAAACAACCAATTTCATCTCTTATGTAATAAACATGCAGAAGTAAACTAAAATCCAGATTTACCTAAAGATCAAATAAACCAAAAATACTATTTATCATTTATCACTCAAAACTTCCAAGCACACAGAAATCAACCAAGAAAGTTTGGATAAAAATACAATTTTCCCTATGTATGCTTTAATCTAATGATATCAGCAGTGTAATCGTGAGAAAGTTTCGAAATTGCAAAGAAACAATTCCCTTTTATCAAAGAAATGACAATAATTCCTTCATAAAAACACTAAATCTTAGGAAACCCTAATTTGCAATTCAATATGGAACTGATCATAAATAAGCAAAGATTAAAAGGTAAACTAGAGTATTTGATAGGATAAGACAAGGATATCACAAACTCAAGGATACCATATCTTGTTTTGATCAATCGACAAACCAACCAGACAAAACCCCGACCAATTTATGTAGAAAGACCTTATTCTCAAAAAACCTCAACAAAGCACTCAAATGAGTTTAGAAGAGACTTAAGACAATCCAAAAAAAGATAATGACAGTTCCAAAAAATTAAATTTAGGTCTGGGTTGAAATAAAAGATAAATTTTCAAAAATTTCAAAGGCCTGCATAGGTCAGCAATACAAAATAGACTACAAGTGCCCAATTTCTAAGGCGAAACCAGTGCAAATCTGCACTCTATTGTTGAACAAAAATAATACAGATATCCCAACCCCAAGTAAAAATTAAAAAATCAAGAAATCAGCCACACATATATAAAAGGTTGTCAGTTCATAAACACTCAGGTCAAGATAAAATAGAAAGATCATAAAACAAAACTCAGGAAAAGGAAGAGAACAAAAATGTTCCCCAATGGAGTCACCAATTTGTTACAATGGACAAATCCATCTTGCGGACAAGAGTGATCTTCCTAGATCCTTGATAGAAACTAGAAACAAGAAGACAATTCAACTAACTCTTTCCCTATGTTGGAATTGTTTGAATTATAATTATTAAAGCCAATAGATGAGCCTCTTGCCTATTTCATGAAATTATCGATGAAGATCCCCTCTTGTTACTTGATGCAGTTCCTCAATTCTTGATAAGGTCTGCAACCATAAACAGAAAAAGGATCAAAAGAATATGCAATATAATAATCCAAACAAAATTAACCTAATGATTAAGGAGATTAGGAATTGAATTTTCCTTAATAAACACTTTAAACAATTATAAACCATTCATCATTTCAATAAGACAATTCAATGGTGAAAATATTTAACTCATATTAATTAAAGATAAATAAGAACCTTACAAACTTCACCTTGATTTCGTGAGGTTCCTCCCAAATTCCTTCAATCTCCTCCTTAGATGATAATCTTTCCAATCTCAAACTAGCAGCATAAGTTTATCTTCTATGAGTTATGACCTCCTCAATCCCTATACCCTCTATTCATTTTATAGGCCAAGAGGAAGAAGTTTTAGATCCCAAAGAGGAGGGGGAGATCCCGTAATTGAGGGATTATGTTTGCTTTATGAAATGGATTAAGATGTACCATCTGAGGGTTATAGCTCAAATAATCATCACCTAGAAGCTTTTAGTTGGGAAATATTCGACCAACTATGTTTCTAGAATGTACCTTTTATTCTTACTTTCTTTTATTCACTTGCACAGTCTATAGTGGCAGAGAGAGTACAGTTCTATGTTGTTCTTAGCATTAATTCTAGTGAATGCATGGGAATATATAGGAAAATCAGCACACGTGATACTTGACAAGGTGTAACAACTATTTTTCCCAAATTTCCCATTTTTTCAAGATATTTTTGGTTATTTGAATTCTAAAGGAGTTCACTCAATCATGTTCATGGATGGAAAAAAGACCCATAAATTGATCAAGTTTCATGGTGACAAATTGATTTGTAACAACAATCACCAGCTTTTCATGTCCTTTAGTTGAGATTCATCCTTGAAGATTTTTGTGTTTCATTTTTGTACCTAGATATAGCTAATTATTTATGTCGATAAAATGGAATCCATATCACTTTATCAGATTCTTCCATATAACATCCCCCTCAAATGCCTTAATAAAATATTAAATTTCTTTGATTCCACATGGAGTTAGGATATGATATCCAGTGTACCTATCTGAGTGGCTAAGCCTACAACTTGATGTCACATGCACTCTACCCAAAAGAGGGATACATGTTGCATGTCAACGTAACTCAATGAAGTGTACAAGACACTCAGGGAAAACAACATGCACTACTTAGACCAAAACTCTAGCGTGTTAGGTATAATAGATCATACATCTCTTGCATATATTTTACTAGAAATATTGAAAGGGGGGTGAATAAGTATTTCTTACAAATTAGTAAATTATCAATTTTTTCAGAGCATTAACTAATTCTTTAGCATCAATCCAAAACATAAATGAGTAGTATACAATAGAAACAAGAACTTTTAGGTGGAAAACCCTTTCCGGGGCAAAAAAAATGAACACTTTTCTAATAATTTTCTAAGTACATCAATTAATTTAGCTCCAACTAAGCCCCAACTCCCTAGTACTCTAGAAAAGTGTTCAATATTCCATCTCCAATTGGAAGGATGATCCAACACCCTCATTTTATCATCAATAAGCTTAAAGGATGCTCCAATACCCTAGCAATCTTCAACTCAACCTAGCACCACCCTACTAGCCTGAAGTGTTTTTAGGCTCACCCCTAAAGGTGACTTTAACGACCTTCCTAGAACCACCTAACCACCCTAAAAATGAAAATGAATTTTGAAAAAAAAATTTGGGATTCCATACTATGGACAATGACCCACTTTACAATGAATAGATTGCTACAACTATATTGGGCTCCCGTATTAAGGACAATGACCCACTTGTTAGGGCTTGGATCTACCTCAGGCTGAAGGAAGGTAGGTCTAGGGTAACATTGAACCACGCTTAACCTGGTAGCTAGCCTTACCAAGTCAAGAGAGGGCTCTCTCCTTGTCAATATCAATTAGGATATTGGCAATTAGGGCTTGAGATGAGTAAATTTAATGTGGATTTTAGGCTAGGGATAGTAGCTCAAAGGATTTGATTGGATTTGTTTTGGGTCGAAACAACAAGAGAAAGTATGATTTGGATTATGGAATCGATCTCAGTTTCTACCGGCAAACCTGGGGTAAATTAAGTGCTATGTTCAGCCAAGTGAAGATTGTAAATGTGAGAAGTATAAGCGAGAAAGCCCGCTACCCTACAGGAATCAGACAAAGGATTAATCTGCAAACAACAAATTTAGATGAAAGAGAATCATGAGGTTTCTCAATAGAGCATCTAGAAACGGATGAATTCTGTTGGGATAAAGAATTAGTAGAATTACATGACTTGATAGTTATTAAGTCATGTAATTCTACTAATTCTTTATCCCAGAAACTCATAGAAAGCAACCCCATCACCCCTAGGATCTATGGCCTTCCAAATATCCACAAAGAGGGGGTTCCCTCAAGACCTATTATCAATACCATCGGTGGTCCTACTTACCTTCTTGCTAAATTCCTTGCCTTAAAGCTTAGACCCTTGGTTGGCCGCACGAAGTCCTTCGTCAAAGACTTTGCATCATTTATTGATGATCTTAAGAGGGTAAAGCTTGACCCTGATGATATTCTGGTGAGTTTCGACGTGGTCTCCCTTTATACTTGTATTCCCATCAATGAGGCCATGGAGGTTATCGACAGGCTCACTGACCCAGATACCGCTCGGTTAGTTAAGTTGTGCCTTACTTCTACCTTTTTCAGCTTCGAAGGAGAGTTCTATGAGCAAACCTACGGGGTGGCCATGGGCTCCCCCCTATCCCCGGTCGTCGCTAATCTTTTTATGGAGGATTTCAAGTCCAAAGCTTTGTCCTCGACCCGTCTCTTACTGATGTTTTGGAAGATATTTGTAGATGACACTAGTGTCGTTTGGTCTCATGGTCATGATGAGTTGGATCTCTTCTTCAGTCATCTCAATGAACAATCCTCCGCCATTAAGTTCACTATGGAAAAGGAAGTAAATGATTGTCTTCCCTTCCTTGATGTTCTCATCTCTAAGAATAATGATGGTTCCTTCTCCCACCAGGTTTTTTGAAAAAAGACTCACATCGATCAATATCTCCACACCATCTCTCATCATTTCCTTGCTAAGAAGTTAGGCATTCTCAACACGCTTGCTACTCGTGCATTAAGAATCTCTGATGAGAAAAACTTGGCAAAGGAGAAGGGATCATCTCCTGGATGTCTTCATTAAAAATGGTTACAGTAGACACCTAGGTCAGAAAGCCTTCCTTAAGGCCCGTAAGGAGCCCTCTCTCCATAAAGATCCTAAAGACCGGATCTTGGGGATACACCTCCCCTATATCCAAGGAACCACTGATAAGATTGCTAGGATTCTTAAGAAGCACAATATTCCCTCGACCTTTAGACCTCTTAACATCATCCGTAGCTCTCTTCGTTCTGTTAACGATCCTGTCGACCCTAAAGACATGAAAGGTGTCTATGTCATTCCCTGTTCCTGTGGGGCCCCATACATTGGGGAAATTGGTCGTTCTATTAATCAAAGGATTAGTGAGCACTCAGCTGACTTGAAGCATGGAAGGGCCAAGTCCTTAGCCCTAGCAGAGCATGCCAAGAAAACTAAACATCATGTCTGTATCGAAGAGGCTCAAGTTATCGCTAGAGTTACACAGTTTCACCATCGTAAATTTAAGGAAGCCCTTGAGATCGAGAAAAGACCTGTGAATCTCGATAGGGATGACGGCTGGAAGATTAGTAGTTGTTGGATCCCAGCGCTTCTATCTTAGCCTCTTCTTCTCATGACCCCTCTCTGTTTGTTTAGCTGTCTGCTGTCTTCTTAGATTAGTAATTATAGTCTCCTTCTTTTAATATCATTAGTCACTTTATTAATTAACAATCTTTAATTATTCACCCTAAACCAATATTATTAGTTTTAAGTAAAATATTATTGTTATTTAGTAATTAAGTCTCTCTAAATATAACTAGTATCATGAAACAACAAGTAAAATAGAAGCAATTGTAATATTATTCTAGTTACTGATATATAAAAAAGTTACCCTAGGCTAATGTTATTAATAATATTATTTTGAAATTAATATAATAATATTACTATAACCTGAAGTTAATATATTAATATTACTATTAATATTACTATTGATAATAATTTAATATAAATTTGGTATTAATAGAATAATATTGCTATTATAAAAGTAAAAATAAAAACAAATATAATATAAATAAATAAATAAATAAAATAAAAT
>APFE030834097.1:2967-27358 GCA_000404065.3 Pinus taeda
CAAAAATCTGCCTTTTATTGTTGGTTCTTTCAGCTGTATGCTTGTTCTTTCTGCTGTTCTGATTTGCTGAAGAGCTGCCTGGTATGTGTGCCAAACTGCTGCCTCTTTCTCCTTCCTATCCAAAAATCTCCTTTGCTTTCTTGCTCTCCTTCTCCCAATCTGCTCATGAAAGAATGAACGATCTTTTTCTCCTTTTCCTCCTTTAACCCAACTCTAAATGACTTTTGGGTGATCCCTAAATCCAATCGCTGAGATAGATTTAGATCAATGGCTGAGATTAAATGCACATTTAAATCTCACTTTCTATTTTTTAATTCACCCACTTTAATAAAGACCCACTTACTAATTTATTTCCAAAGTCACTTTTTCTTTCTAATTTTTCATTGACTTTATAAAAGTCACTTTAAAATTAGACTTAGTAACTTTATCACTTAAAGTCACTTTTAAATTAGAATTTAACTTTATAAAAATTATAAAGTCACTTAGGAGAAAAATTAAAATCTTTTGGACACTTTTCCCTAGGCCAAAGATCAAAGCCTAAGGGAACCACCTGTCCTCCGGTACCAAATTTCAACAAAGAAATCTTAGTATCTCCCAACTGATAATACTTATGAAGAAAATGAGATAGGTTATTTTATCTAGAGAGATGATGAAGAGAAACCTCCTTCCGAATTCCAAAATACCTTTTCCGGTGACCAGAAACTGATCTTGAAAAAGACTACTAAAACCAGAAGACAAAGCTTGACTTTTAGCAGTTTCGTAGCTCAAGTTTAGCCAATAATTTCTCCCACCTCATAGTGAATTTGAAGAAACTGAAAGAGGTTTTGTAGTTCAGTATGTTAGGAAAGAAAGCCTCTTTTATTTTTCAAAATTGAATTCTCAGCTGCTCAAGAATCCTTCTGGAAGTTGACTAGTAAAAGCAGAAAACAGAGTCTTTTATGCTGAAACAGGCTTTTCCAGTGGTTTCGTAGCGCACTACGAAAACTCGTAGTTCAGTGATTTCATAGCGTAAAATAGGCTTTTTACACTATCTGTGCTTCGAAAACATGGATTTGTAGCTAATTTCAATTTTTTTTCAAAATGATGTGAGATATGGATTCCAAACACATGGTGAGGGTTCTAGGACATGGAATGAGGCTATCAAACTTTATTTGGAAAAGAGAATGACATTATTGAGATGAGATGACTCAAAACTTATTATAAGACTATGACTAGAAACAAGGCAAACTTTCCAAAGTTTAGAAACAAAAATTTTAGGGTGATAACAGATAGAAACTTTAAATTTGATGGGGAAGCGAGACATTCCTCAACAGGATTACGATGAGATTGTTCGTTTGTGTATCAGGTGTTCACGAGGTAGCACACGCACCAGGTCAGGAAGCCAAGATCCTATGATTAGAGGAAACAAACTTCCTAGTAGAGGCGTAATAAGAATGGAAATCGGTAACCTCCTAGAGGACTTCAAGACATACATCATAGGCACCCTTACAACACGGTTGGACGTCCTACAGGCCAAATAGAAACAAGCCTTAGCAGAATAGAATTTGGTCGGTTTTTTCCCACGTTGCCGAAAGAAGCACAATCAATGGGAGTGTCCATTGGATATGGCCCAAACATGCGCTATCTACACCAAGGATTATGCCACCAAGAAGTGTCCATCACTTCCAGGGATGAAAGAATTTTTAAAGAAGTATAAGAAGAGATAGAACGAGTATACTTAATGAACCAACGTCGACAATGGCAAGGCCAATCCACATGTATGTCACAAGACCCATCTCAATTCTTTCCTTCTTCGTCATTTAATCAGTAGCATAATTCTGGAATAGCATGGCAAGGTCAATCACCTTTCTCGACTTGGAAGTACCAACCATTTCCTATGTCATCTTTTCCAACTTAGTCCTTTCCAGGTAATGTTTGGCCGAATTCTCCTTTTACTCCTTTTTGGAAAAATAATCCATACCCATCCCAGTGGCTTGCCTCTACTTCACAAAATTTGAATTGGTCTATGAATTGGCAGCGACCTCTAGGGATAACCAATATGGCTATGGGGATAGTTCCTCAACCTCAACCTACATTATCAACCCCATATCCATTACAGCAAAATCCTTAGCCCCTTCTACATCCCCAACTACCAGCTCAACCAAATCCAAACCCCAATAACAAACCGGTTCAGCTGGTGCAAATTGTGGAAAACTTAGACCTTGAGACCAAACAAAAAGAATGAAATTAACTTAGGCTAAGGTCAGGATGCATTATCACTCCTGAGGAAGACAGAGAGAAGCCACCAAATGAGTTAGAAACACCACTTGTAAATATACCATCGATTGTGGCTGACACATAAATAAAATAGGGAGAAGACACAGCTGAGCAGAAAAATCCTGAAAAACCTGTAATTACTTCTCCCCCATTCCCTGAAAGATTAACAATACCTAAACCAATTGTTTATCCTAACTTTGATCCCTTAGGGGAACTCAAAAATATTTGCATTAAAATCCCTCTCCTCCAGGCCATTCAAGATATTCCTATTTATGCTAAAATGATTAAAGAACTATGTGTAAAAAATCCTGTGAGGAAAATAAAATCTTCACCAACTATCCATATAATAAGAACCTTGTTTGATTTACTTTTGGGTAGGGAAACACCGATAAAATATGAAGATCTAGGGAATCCCATAGTTACAGTCCAAATATATGGCCACCCCTCTCCAAACACACTAGTTGACTTAGACGCATCCATTAACATCTTAACCGTGGAAACTTGTGAGATACTTGGTATCACAGCTCTGGAACCAACCACCACCCTGCTAGAACTCGTTGATCATTCAATGGTAAAACCAGAGGGAACTTTACAAGACATTATAGTTTTCGTTGATTCATGGTAGTACCCAGTGGTTTTTCTAGTTATAACCCCAAAATGTCAATTAGATGGGCACCCTTTAATTTTGGGTCGACCTTGGCTAGAAATAGTCAATGCTTACATAGGTTTTCATGAGGGCAGCATGACCATTGCTAAGGGAGACACTGTAAATAATCTTGTTTCATATCCTCCTGCCAAACCAAGTCCTCCCATTGTGAAAGTACATAAACAACCACCCACATACCTAGAAAAAACTATTTGTTCACCACTTACAACAGCAGAGGCGCTTGAGTTCAAGAATCAGACTGATGACGATGTAATCAATACTTTTATTAATCATCCAATCACTATGACTAATCTTAAATGTCAAATGTTAAAAGAAATTCTTGACAATGAAGCCTTGGAAGACCCTTTGAAAGATAATGATAATCAGCATATCCCGACAACTACCGTCCATAATAGCAAGCCTATTGAAATTGAACGAGGCAAGATTTTAAACATCAATGATAGTCTGGAGAGTGACCAACAACTAAAGCTCATTCAAGTTCTACAAAAATATAAGGGGGGTTTTGCTTGGGACTATCCATACATGAAGGGCATAGACCCACAATTATGTACACATCATATCTACACCGAAAAGGATGCTCGTCCTATCTGGAAACCTCAACGGAGATTAAATCTGCATCTCAAAGATATTGTAAAAGGACTACAGAAGTTGTTGGACCGAATTTTATTTATCCCATTTCGGATAGTAAGTGGGTCTCTCCACTGGTAGTTGTTCCCAAGAAAAATGGGAAGTAGTGGATCTATGTGGATTATCAGGAATTGAACAAAGCCACGTAGAAAGATCACTTCCCTCTTCCATTTATTGATCAAGTCCTTGATACACTAGCAGGAAAGCAATTCTTTTCCTTTTTGGATGGCTTTAGTGGCTATAATCATATCCGAATCACCCCTAAATACCAAGGCAAAACCACTTTTACCTGCCCATGGGGCACATTTTCTTACAGAGTGTTACTATTTGGTTTATGCAATGCCTCAGCTACATTTCAGAGGGCCATACTCAATATTTTTGCTGATCTGATAAATGAAGGACTTGAAGTTTACATGGATGACTTTACCCCGTATGGGGAAGACTTTGACCAAGCGGGACAAACATTAGAAAAGGTGCTGGAATGATGTATCTCCACCAGTTTGTGTTTAAGTAATGTCAAGTGTCACATGATGATGACATAAAGCATATTTCTAGGACTCTACATTTCTGTGGCTGGGATATAGGTATATCCAGCGAAGATATAGGTAATTCTCCTACTACCTGCACCCTATACTCAGACGAAGGTACGTAGCTTCATTGGATATGTAGGTTACTATCACAGGTTTATATTTAAAAAATCACAAATTGATGTGCCTTTGTATGCTTTAATGGGAAATGTTGAATTTAAATGGTCTAATAACTGCGACACTTCTTTTACAGATTTGAAGAAATTGGTTTCGATGACACCAATATTGCGTGGACCCAATTGGGAACTACCCTTTCGTATCTCTACAAATGCATCAGATGTGGCAATAGGTGCTATCCTCGGCCAAGAGGAGGACAGAAAGCCTTATATTATTTATTATATAGCAAAATCCTTACTACTGCTCAACTTAATTATACAGTAACAGAAAAGGATTTTTTAGCTGTCATTTATGCCATAAACAAATTTAGACATTATTTAACTGGCTATCAAGTTTTTATGTATACTGATCATTCCACGATTAGATACTTAGCTAAAAAACCAATTAAAAATGGTCAAGTGACTCATTGGTTGTTACTTTTACAGGAGTTTGATCTCACCATTAAAGACCGTCCAGGGAAAGAAAACCCAGTCGTGGATTTTTTGTCTCGGGTTCCAAATATAAATGATTTGCTGGTAGTGGATGACCAGTTTCCAGACGAACATTTGTTTTCCATAGCAATTAAAATGCCATGGTATGCAGATGTATAAAACTATCTAGCAGTAGGAAAGTTTCCCAGACACTTGACAACAAGGGAAAGGAAACAAATTTTCTAGTGCAATGCCCAATTTTCTTGGATTGGTAGATACCTTTTTCATACACGATCTGATATGTGCATACATAGATGCATTCATGAAGATGAAATTTGCGACATCCTAAAGGCCTTCCATGATGAGCCTTGCAGAGGACACTTCGTAGATTACAGAACTGGGCATAAGATACTATAGATGGGCTATTATTGGCCCACCATTTTAAAGACGCTAAGAAATATGTCTAGGCTTGTGATAGCTACCAGAGGATGGGCTATCCTAGTCAATCTGATGAAATTTCGCTGCAGCCCCAATTGGTAATAGAAGCTTTCAAACTATGGGCATTGGATTTTGTTGGCCCATTTCATTCGCCATCAAACCAAATGACATACATACTGGTTGCTAAGACTATGTAACAAAGTGGGTAGAAACAATTGTTGAGTGTGGAGCCTAATTGTCTTCATTATTAAGGGGTATCACCGCATTGGACCCCAGTTTGTAATGTGGTGGCAATGCTGACCATAATATATGCGTTGCAAGGGGGGTCCAAGGGTGCGGGGGATTGGGGGCAGTGCCCCCGAAGCTAAAAATATATGTAAAATTTCCTTGTAAATGTTGTAATTTCGTAGTCAATTTGGGTCGTTCATTAGGCGAATATCTGATAGTAGAAGTTATGTTTAATTTAGGGTTTTTTATCCGAGAAGGCAACCCCTCGCTATATATGAGGGAATTGTATTACATCTATGTAGATCTCTATTCTGAGTGAGAAAGAGATAGAATATTGTGTGAGAGCAAAGAGGGAATTATAATGGATTTGTTGTAGGTTGTATCTCTTAAGTTTGCTGGATAATATAAAAGGAAGCACTACCTATTTCCCATGGACGTAGCCCAAATTGGGGGAATCACGTATATCTGTATCTCTCTTGTTTTATGTGTTTTTTGCATTTATATTTCTGCAATATAATTTATGTGTTCCATTTTTATGTAATATATAATTTTCTAACAATAGTAAATTTGCCAAGAGCTAGAGAAGAAGCCGTAATTAATTTCCTTTTCAGTTTATTTGTACAGTATGGTTCACCTAGGGAAGTGATAAAAGATGGAGGGGTGGAATTTTTAGGACATAAGATTACAACCGCTCTATGGAACCACCACATCACACATAGATTCACTTCCCCATATCACCCACAGGCGAACGAGTAGGTTGAAAGCAATAATAAGGTCATCGAAACAATTTTGACCAAGACAATTTTGACACATTGGTGGGAATGGGCTGCTAGACTACCAGAGGCCTTGTGGGTCTATTGCACAACTTAGCGAAATACTATTGGATATTCTTCGTACCAACTTTTATTTGGAAAAGAACCCTTCTTTCCTATTGAATTTGAAATAAAGACTATCAGAACAACCCAAGAAGTGGGATTGTATTTGATGGAGGCCCAAACTAAATTACTTCAATAAATAAATGAATTAGATGAAGCTCGACTACTTTCTATACAACGCACCGCAATTATTCAGCAGCGAAGGGCTAAGTGGCATGACAACCTTATTAAAAATAAGATGTTTCAGAAAGAAGATTGGGTGCTCCTTTATGATTCCATATTTCAAGACTTTCTGGGTAAGTTACACACAAGGTGGCTTGGCCCATATGAAATTCAAGAGGTGCACAACAATGGCACTCTCACTCCGACCACAATTGATGAGTTTGGTCATTCTTTCTAGGTGAATGGACATCGGGTATGTCTTTATCATAAACCGCTCACCAAAGAGTCTTTTTTCCAACAAGTACGTGATGATCCCACTATGCAAATTTTAGCTGCAAGGAGTGATGACCCGACAGCTTTACTTTCATGAAAATTTATCTTTCTTCAGCTGTAAATAATATATATATTTTTCGTACAGTTGGCTGTAATTTATTTTAGGCATCGCTGTGTAAATACGGGGATTTCTCTTGTTTTTGTTTGTTTGTTTAATAATTGTTGTTCAATCAATTGAACAACCGCGATTTATTTTTCTTGCATTTAATAATTGTTGTTCAATCAATTGAACATCTATTGTTCAGTCAATTCAACAATTGTTGTTCAATCAATTGAACAGTTGCAATTTCGTTTTAGTGTGTTTGTTGTTCAATCAATTGAATAGTTGTCGTTCAGTCAATTGAACAATTCTGATTTCCTTTTTGCATGTTTTTTGTTCAATCAATCGAACAAATATTGTTCAATCAATTGAACAACTATTGTTCAGTAGATTGAACAACTCCGATTTCTTTTTTGAGTATTTGTTGTTCAATCAATTGAATAGTTGTTGTTCAGTCAATTGAATAGCTTGTTGAAAATTGGCAACAAGAAATTGCTAAAAATAGAAGTGCTAAAAATAGAACTACTAAAAATAGCAGTTTGGGCATCAGTGGTGGATTGGGAAACAGGGAATTAAAAATGGAAGTGCTAAAAATAGAATTTCTATTTTTAGAAGTGCAGTGTGGATTCCTATTTTAGTCAGTCCCTGGACTAGAAATAGGAAGCAAAATTCGAATTTGGTCTTACGAGTAGTTTGAATATTAATTAATTAATTCAGTTTGAGTTAATTAGTTAAGGAAAATCAAACTTGAAGTCTATGTGAGCACATACAACAGTTTATCTATTAATTGATGAATTTATCCATCAGTTAAAGAGATAAGGATGAGTTGTAATATTGAGTTGTAATTGGTTGGCTCAGTTAACTGAGTCAAGTCTAGTTAGATTAATTTAACAGTTTTTTGAATTAATGAGAGCTCAACTAGTTAATGCTTACATGCATGTAACCACTGTATTTTAGATAACTGAAGATTCACTCATGGATAACTCATGCATGTCAGTTCAAACAGAGACCCAGTTGAGACCAGAGAAGGGACAGTCTACTATCAGTTGGATGGATTTTTTCCTATAAAGGAAAATCATCCAAGCAGAAGGATTAAGCTTCCTTGAGGATTGTGCAGTTTTACAGGGTGTGAGATCAGTGTGAGAGATCAGTGTTACACTTGGTAACAGGAGGATCACCCAGGAAAAACTGCGCAAGGAAATAGGAGGCTTGGAGGGCAGAGGAGAAGGCTTAGGAGAAGTCTTGATTGCCTATGAGCATCCAGGAGGATTGCACTGAAAGTTGGATAGCTGTGAGAGCTAAGGCTTTGTGTAATCCTGATGTGTTTCCACCTTCATCTGTGAGGATTGTACTGAGAGCTAGCTAGCTGTGTGAGAGATAAGGCTTTGTATAAATCCTATGTATGATAATACAAAGATGGGGTTTTAGGCTGGTGCTTTCCCTGAGTAAATTCTTCTGTTTTATGTGTGATTAATTCCTTCTTATTAGTGATATGTGTTCATGCTTGATGTTGCTCATGGTTGATTAGCTTCCACAAAGTTTATGGTAGATGTAGACCCAGTATTACGGTTTAGTACATTGCATATATCAGTTTGATCTGCAGGTGAAATTTCTACATGATATCAGTAAGCTAGCTAATTTGTAGAGAAAATTCTACACAGCTATTGTCTGGAAAATTGAACAACTTTTATTTCTTTTTTGTGTGTTTGTTGTTCAATCAATTGAACAACTATTGTTTAGTGAGTTGAAGAAATCCTATTTCTTTTTGTGTGTTTGTTGTTCAACCAATTGAATAGTTGATGTTCAATCAATTGAACAGCTGTTGTTCAATCAATTGAACAATGACTATTCAATCAATTGAAGAACTCCAATTTATTTTTTTGTGTGTTTTGTTGTTTATTCAATTGAACAAATTCGATTTCCTGTTTTGTGGGTTTTGTTGTTCAACCAATTGAACAGTTGTTGTTCAAACAATTGAACAATTGTTGTTCAGTCAATTGAACAACTTTGATTTATTTTTTGTGTGTTTGATCTTCAATCCATTGAACAACTATTGTTCAGTCAATTGAATAGTTGTTGTTCGGTAGAACAAACAACTATGATTTATTTTTCTTAAGACCAATAATTGTTCCATCGCCATTCATTTTTAATCAAACTTCCATTTTTATGTCCCATGTTTTCTTATCAAAACTATCTTTTTGGATTTGGAATATGTGCCCAAGATAAAGGAAAAATAGTAATATTAGTACTATTATGACTTGTAAAACCTTTGATGGTTATCTTTATTCTGAAACTGACCTGGTTCATCTATATAATAGTTGGTTGAATATTTTCTCTTTGGACATATCATAAAATGATTCACTATCTAAATACCATGATGGTTGTTGGGATGGGGTCCCTTGGGTCAGTTTTGGGGCAAAAGCCCAAGTTTTGATATACAAAGATGTAAAGTCTCCACAAGCTGTGGTCATGGAGCACATAGAGAGTTAAGAGTCAAAAATGGTTTTTACCCTCTTTTATGTAAACTTGAGTAGATTTTTGAGATCTACCCATGGTTTGTGGACAATGGAATTGTATAAATAGGTCTGTCTTAAAGAGTCTAAGTCAAGGAAAAGGAGGAAGTAGTCTATGTGTATGACGAAAGAATTTTAGCGCAGAAGTATAAGTCTTAGAGGAGGAAGAGGCTCCACAAATGAGTGAGCAGAGACCTAGAGTAGTGTTTGCAGCTGACTGCATGGACCCCTGCAGCTAAGTGCACAGGGAAGTATTAAGTCTGTAAACTTACACTGAAGATCAATAAAGGAGATTGTTACGGAAATCCCTGTGTTTTATCTCTTTACTTTTGTTATGTATGATTGCTATATATACTATGATGAATGATGCCTTTATGAAATAACAATGTATTTGACACACGATTTTACTTGATATGTAGTTTTATCTAAGCACAATTAAGGTTAATTATTTACGCGAAGATATTAACGTTGTCTGTTAAAGTTATCAAACACTCGGGTAGATCTGAGTAAATACCAATCTAGATGTAATATAAGATGCACGTAAGTAAATAATCTTCTTATTCAGGGTCTGAAAAAGCCAGTCATATACCTTCGCGAAGGTCTAAGGGCCGATTAAGGGAAGCTATAGTGATAAGCCATAAAAGCTTATCGATCTGCACAGAGGCAGATCCAGGCCTCAAGAAGAAATCACATTGATCTCTGGGTGCAGAAACTTGGTTCCAGCATCACCCCATACTACTTTGGGTGAGACTTCAGTCCATGCACCATGGATTGATGCCAAAAGGGCTAGTAGTGTAGGGATTTGTTTGGTGCAACTAACTTTGGACCTATGTCAGGACCCCCTAAGCCAACACTAGTTTATCTTTCACACTTTCAATTGATAATTCCCTTTGGTATGATGATATAGGGATAAAAGCATAACTTTCATTGGCATTTTTTTACTTCTCACGCCATCCCTAATTCTTAAGGAGTAAATGAGCCTCCCCCTATTTATAATAAAAATGTGGAAATATGGAAATATGAAAATACAATACAAATCATCTTGAGGAGGATAGGGGGTCTCATCACAAGCCAAACCTACCATGGTCATAAGGATCTAACAAGTGACATTCCATTGTGGCCACCACACCAAGGTAATGACCTTCTAGATAGTCAAAACTTTCAGAAGGACAAGGAGTCTCATCATGAGCCGACCTAATCACTTTATTATATCCTGGTGAATGGCACTATGATTATCTGGTTACCATGCCATCATAGTGGTCTATTTATAGCAATAAAAAAGAAAACCATCAAAATACTAAATGGAGGGCTCTAGCTCATTTCGGGTTAAAAAGAAACATGTTGAGGCTATGAATGCATGCTGGCAGCAGTGGCTTTGCTTGTGGTATTGAAGTTCTATGTTACATTGCCAATTTTTCTTATCTTATTATTTCCTATTGATCCATTTCTAAAGGTGAATTTACCATTTGAACAACGTTTATAACTAAATTAACCAAGGTGCATGGTAAAATGTACTTTTATATGCATTATATCAATATTGTCTAACCAATCGATATCATCAGTCGTTATCATTTACCGTTGGTCATGCTTTCGTCACATTTTTTTCCACCTAAGAAAAATATCTCTTCACATAATGATCCATTCTCTATCTTATTCCTTTTGCGGTCATTTCAAATCTTTGTGACCTGTACTAGTCTGACCATTTGCTACCATATTTATGCCGCTCTGATTGTTGTCCAGTTGTATTTATGAATCCCCAACGCCTTTTCCATTTTTCCCATGCTTTATGGTCGTGGAGGGGGGAAGGTTGGATAGCATGTGAATTAATTATTAAGTGTGCCAAAAAATGCAGATGTGACAAAAAACATCATTGCCTTTTAATAACAACTTTAAATCGACGTCATTGCTCTTTTAATAGCTTTAACATTTTGTATATGGTTTATTGTGTTGTTCCAAACTAAGAATTTGTGAGGAAGCACATGGAAAAGTGCAAAGTGAACCAGCTACTGAGAAACAACAACCATGGGAGGAAAATCTATCCGTAGTGAACCTACAATACTCTGAGTATCAGAATAGGCTCACGAAATTCTTGAGCGCGTCGGATGGCTTCAGTACCTAGCCAAGTTACAAGGATCCCATGATGAAATATCACTTGAATTCTTGCAAAATCTATAGGATGGATGCACGACGGTGAAGGGTAGAAATATAATAGTTTCTAAAGCAGTTATAGCTGAAGTCTCTGGACTTCTAGCAGAAGGCACAAGACGGACTAATAAGCATGTTCTCCTCCAAGGTGCAGTTGCAGAATTCCAAGACCCAAATGAACAATTGGTATGCAAAGGAAAAGGGATTCACCCCACATATTTAAAGAAACCATGTGAGGAATCGATGAACATTGTTTAGAGGTACATCACTTGTGATGGACATCAAGATGTGGTAAAACCTCGAAAACTCAAACTGTTAGTTGTCTGAAGCAAAAAATTACAATTAATATCCCAATCTATTTAAATTTCTTATTGCATGATATTGCTAGTCGGGTTAGGAAGGCTAAAGACCCACATTCTGTTATCAATCTAATTAAGTTAATCATTATTCATGGATTGGCCCAACAATAATTAACTTGGGATAACTTTGTAAATCCTTCCTTAACCCCACTAGAAGGAAACCTAGATGCATAGACAAGGATAGATGATAGAAACATGGATGACATGGATACTAAACAACAAAGAGTAAAGGTAACAGGTCCAAAAAGGGCAAGAAAAAGAAGGAATACTTCTTTGGCCTATAGCATAGCAAAACATAGGCATTCTACAAGGATAAAATCATAGTAGTGCACCCCAATTCCAAAAAAAGAAGAAGGGTCATCTCATATGCCCTCTCCAAGCCCGCAAGATGATTCTCTGTAGGAATATGAGGAAGAAATGACTCAAGTATTGGAGAATATGGGTACATACTGTGAAGAAAAGGATCTATCTAGAAACTCTTAAGGGAAAAATCATTCCCTTAACTAGTCTGCCTCTGTTAGCAATTCTGTCCATACTGAAACTTTTCCATCTTCTAATAATTTGGAGGATCATAGGGAATCAGTTCCCTCTATGAATGAGTCCCTTGAGAAAGAGGCCCATGCAGAAGAAATCCTTGGTGATGAAAATCAACCAGGGGATATTGTTGTAATGGAGTCCCATGAGAAAGAGGCCCATGCAAAAGAAGACCTTGAGGACAGAAACCAATCAGGAGATATTGTTCCTTAGAAAGAAGCCCATACAGAAAAAGACCTTGAAGGCGAAAATCACTTATGAGATATTGTTCCATTGGAATCCCCTGAGAAAGAAGCCCATGTAGAAGAAGACCTTGAAGACGAGAATCAATCAGAAGATATTGTTCCATTGGAACATAACCCTGATATTGGCATAGATCTTCATGAACCCGAAATAAATACAATTGTGCCAGCTCCAACCAGAAATTCCTCGAAGAAAAAATTGTACAAGGACATATTGAGCAAGCTGATTAAGAAATACAAGAAACAAAAGAAAAACTCAAACAATTGAGAGAGTGGTTAAAAGAAGTAGTTAAGGCTTGGAAACTAAAGGTGGAATTGGAAACTATAGGGACCCAAACATAACATTGTTCTTTAGAGGATATTGAGACTCAAACTAAAATTCCTTGTATTTGTTCAATCGGGACCGAAACAGAACAATGTCCTTTCGCGAATATTGGGACTCAGACTGAAATTCCTTGTGTTTGCTCAATGGAGACCCAAATGGACTTTCCTATAGATGTTGCTTTCCAAACCAATTCTGAGGAGAATGCCCAAGCAGACTACTGTATGCCCTAGGAAATAGTCGAAGTTGTTGTTCAAACTGATTTTGAGGAGAATGCCCAAGAAGATTGTTGTATGTCCCAAGAAATAGTTGAAGTTATTGTTCAAACTGATTTAGTGATAACATATGATAGTGAAACTCAAACAGAGGAAACCCCTCACTATGTTCCTCTGGTAAGGGAAACTGTTAACATGAAATTGCAAAATGAATTAACAAAGACCCAATAGGAGTTGGCTCAACATAAGGAAGAAGTAGTACCATTATAGGTACACCAGCAGTTGCAAAAGAAATTCGATGAACTTACTGCAACAGAAGACGAGACTTTTTCTAGCTTCAAAGATGAGCAGAAGAAATTAGAGAAATCACAAGCCAAGCTTCAGAAGGCCAAGGAAAAAATTGAAACTATTTTTTCTCTTTACTCTGATGCTTTGTCTTGCCGGTCACCTGCCACTAATTATGCGCTATTCTTGTTAGAAAGCTACCTATTGCTGAAAGTTAAAGCTATCAGGGTAGGTAAGTCAGCATAATTTATGACCACTCCAGACTTTGTCCAATGGTTTAGGGAACAAAATGAGAAATTATACCTACACAATTTCTTCTTGGAGGATGAACTGGATAGTAATCCTAGCCCCTTCATTTGGGACATTCAATTCCAAACTTTCCTCCCTTTTGCTACCAGTCATGTTAAATGGGCTAAAGCCTATAACACTTTTCAGAAAAGGGAACAAGGTATAGGTTTGTAGGTCAGAGGAGAACCCATGAAACCCTTACATCTTTCGGTCCAACATAAAAGGTTTATGCAACAAAAGGAGGCTGGGGCTAAATTGGGACCACTCCATACATATATTATACAGGCAGGAAGAGAATACTTTTAGGACATTAAGGAAGAAGCTTTGTTGGTAGCAAGGCAAAGATGGGAAGCCTCCACTAACAATGTCAAGAACCGGGATCCATTTGGGTACAAAAACTTTAAAGCAGTTGTTGCTCTTGCCTAAATAGGTCCAACAATATGGTCCTAGGCATGGCTCCTGCCTGGATAGGATGTCGTTACAGATGTCCTATTATCTGGTACCCCCGTGAAGGGTATTACTATGATTATGATTTGCGAGATTACCATATAAACCAGGATTTTGCAATACTTAAAACAAAAAAATGGTTTCAGGCTATATAAAGAAGAACTTTATCCTGCCTATTCTTTGATACAATTGCACCTCAATCATCTGATTGCATGAGGACATGCAATAAGGTAAGCAAGGGAGTATGTTGGGCCATGGAAAAGGTATGTTTTATCCTCATCTTAGCTTAATTAATATTTAATTTTATCTACATTTTAGAAAATAATTTAAAAGAAACAATTGTAGAAGCTAGATAAAATCAATCATTAATGAATTGGGTAATTTTGGGCATTAAAGGTAACTTTCACTATTTTTATATGCAGGAATATGAATTGAACAATTGATGTTCAAACAATAGAACAACAGCGGCCAAGAAAAGGAAAAGGACAAATGTCTCTCTCATGAAGGATAGCGGAAGACTAGGAGAATCGAGTTTATTTTGTAATGAAATCAAATTGTCAGTTGTGAAATCCTCAAGATCTCCTGATCCTCAGGATTTACTCCTATCCATTTATATCTCATTAAGTAGAATGTAACTAAGTTAAGCTAGTGAGGAATTGAGAGATTGTAACTATTCACTTTTGACATAGAGTATTCTCACTATGGTGATGATGTATCTTTATTAAGTTTAATGAGAAATACCGTGTTTGACTTGTAATCGCATTCTGAGTATATTTCGACAGTGAATTCTGGAGACTCTGGGCCTGGTAAATAGGAGATTTATTGCTTTAATTGTGCCATACTTATTTCTATTTACTCTTGTAATTGTTTATTCCTGTTATTTCATGAAACTAGAATTATTCTGATTGTTGTAAGTATTGGTTGTTACGATTTACCTTTGCCATTCAAACTAGAATCTAGATCTTACTATATTTACAGTTGTGTGTTAATCTTTGATGAATTTATCATATTAGTTTAAGTATTTTATTGTTGTTCATTTTGAAGAAGTGTTATCAGAGATCTTGATTTTATAGTTGATTGCTTTCAGTTAAAAGTTTGAATAGTTTCTTGTTGTTCATTTGTTGTAGCTTTCTTTCTTGCTGAATCAGTTATTGTTGATACTAGTAAATCTACTAAGAGTGATTCTTTTTACTTGCATTCAGATTCAATTTTCTACACAATAGAGTAAGATAGATTTGCAAATTCTTTAAGATTTTCCTTTAGATTTGTTTTGGATTGAACTTCGAGAATTAGATATTAATCATTGCAACGATTCTAAATCATTTCATTATGAATTAGCCTTTGAATTCACTTACATAGACAATGTTGAACACTCTTAAAATAAACAGACTTACCCTGGTTTGATAACTAATGTAGGTATTAATGTTGCTTCTAATAGTCATCTTAGTGCACCAACAACTATAAGTTAGTGAGGTGAGTTTTAGCATCATCCAATATAAACCCTCTTCCATGCTCATCTAACATATTCGCCATCTGTTGTTAAATGATAGAGAGGGATAATTCATCCCTGTCCCTTTTTTCCTTGGCCCATTTAATAGTAAGGCTCTTGATCTCGAGTAAATTCTGGTAGAAGCCCTCTGCTATAGATATCCCCCTGTATGGAGGGTGGGTATGCCTGAAATCCATGACCAAATTGATGTAGTCAGGGTTCATTAACCAAGAGGAATTGAATTTGAAGGGAGCCCTAGGCTTAGGAACGGGCCCAAAGAGCTCAAGGAGGATAGGAGTGTGGTCATAGATTCCACTCATTCCAACCCACTAACGATAATTAGGAAGAGCTTGAATCAAATGTCCCTTAATGAGAAAGCGATCTAATAGCTTGGCTAATGCATCATCTCCAATTTTTCGATTACGCCAAGTAGGCATCAATTTGTGCATGGCGATATCAATCAATTGGTGCTTCTCCATGAGGTGAGACATGATGTTAGAAAGTGGATCAATATGGTCATTATTTCCCTAGGATTCCCCATATCCAATAGAGAAATTCAAATCCCCTCCTAGGATAAGATTGTTAGAATTTACAAGGGATAAGTTGAGTAGATGAGTCCAAAAATCAACCCAGTTGAGATAGGGGGCATAGATATTTAATATTCTGATCTCCATCCCTAATTTGGAGGAGAAAATCTCCATTCCAATAAACCCAGCTCCACCCTAGGTGGAGATAATCTTAATGGTGCACGGATTGATACCTAAGGCAATACCTCCATATATTTTGATGGCATCATGAGCATGGAAAGTCCAACCCGACTTCAGGGAATGAAGAATGGGGATGATCAAGTCAGCATTGGCCACGATTTCTTGAAGATAAATTATATCGATGGTGTCAGATTCCACCAACCTTCTAAGGGCATATTTTTTCATAGTGCTTGTTAGGCCCCTGCAATTAAAAGATAACCATTTCATGATAGAAACTAATCAAGGGTATTCGATGCTCTAAGAACCCTCTCGAGTGTGGATTGCCTTCCCAAAGCCACATCCACCCCAACCTGTATGATTTCCTTGGAGATGAAGGAATGTCTACCTTTGGTGGACTTGGAGGA
Source organism: Pinus taeda (assembly GCA_000404065.3). Taxonomy (NCBI): domain Eukaryota; kingdom Viridiplantae; phylum Streptophyta; class Pinopsida; order Pinales; family Pinaceae; genus Pinus; species Pinus taeda. The sequence continues at coordinate 19,658 of APFE030834097.1, forward strand.
TTTAGGAGGGGAAATCAGCCTAATCCTAGATAGATTGAGTGGAAGGGATGCCCTAGACCAGAGATTGTATGAGTGTGAATGCCGAGAGGATGTAGGAATCTCTGGGGGTGGGTTGGAGAGAATATCATGTATGGAAGGCAGAGTGGTGGATATAATTGGAGGGTTCAAGTCCAAAGGGCATGAAAGCAGGGACGATGTGATGTCGGGGATGGATGAAAATGCAACATGATGATGCATAATAGAAACAGTAGAATTAATAGGAGATGCATAGAAGAGTGGAGAAGAAGTACTCAATGATTGAGAAACCGTGATTGCAGCCCAAGATCTCCTCATAGGTGGTGAAGGAGGCCTGGGAAAAATCAAAATAGGGACCTGAGCATTTTTGCAAACAGTGTGACATGTCCCTTGAGATCGTGAAGTCAACTCTTCTGCAGTAGATGCTTCTCCCGTGGAAGTTGCTTCTAGAGCTTTAGTAGGGGAGACGACAGGTTTAATGAATGGGAATTCCTTGAATAGATGCCCCACTTTATGACACCTCCGGCAGTGGAAGGGCACGCCTTCATAGTCCAAGAGCTGAATTCATATGAATCTTTGCTAGTGCAAAGTAATATGTTCCTCCAATCCTTCTTTGATATCCAAATAAACCAATATTCAAGCCCCGGTCTTGTTACCGGTTGATTCATATGACTTTTCAAAATCTAGATATGTTCCATGAACATTCCCAATGCGTGTAAAAACATCCTTAGACCAGAAATGTAGGGGGAGGCCTGGTAACCTGACCCAGATTGGTCAAACTCCCAATTGTTCACACTTAGGGTCGAATAAAGGTTTCCAGCGCTCTAGCAGGATGGTAGCCATCTCAATATGCCAAAATCACGATAGGACCCATGTTTTTTGTTCCTCTCTTGAAAAACTTAGAGCGAAATACCCTCAAGCCAAAGTGGTTACAATTGGGAGTTCTGTAAGCATATGCCCCAAAATTTCCATGACCCATTGTCGTAATCTGCAAGCAGTGTAGGCACATCCTCGAACCCTACCAACCAGCACCAAGTTATTTGTTTCCACCACCTCCCCCATGCACACACCCACCCCAAAGTTGATCTCCAATTGCTTTCGAGTGGCCTTGACACACTTCCGTTTCTGATCTTTTCCAGTCAATGGAGAAGTGGGATGTTCCCAAAGAGGGTCCTATGAGCCCAATGCGTGTCGCCGAGATAGAGGGGTTCTGGAGCAAGCTTTAACAATAGGAGTATAAAAACACCCATATGGGGATGAATAGAGGTCAAGAGTAGCCAAGGAATGAGGCGGGAAGTGTTAAATGGCCGCATGTAGAGGGGAGGCGAAAATAGAGTCTTGTATGGTGACGTGAGGGTTTATGAAAGGGGGAGTCAGATGGGGGGTGTACAAAGGCACGAAGTCAAAGGTAGGGGACAAAGGTATGCAAGAAATGAGATATTTTAGGGTTTCTAGTGAGAGGGGAGGGCACTTGAGACCCGGTGTTCCAATGGAGAAGTCGGCAGACAGAATGGGGTGCGACGAGGGTCCCGGGTCGAAATGACAGTGAGAGTAATCCTGCGAAGTTGGAGATACTGTGCCCAGAGGTCTGTTATCTGTCTACTCTGACGTACACTTGGGACTTGTCCAGATGGACCCTTCGGGTTTGGATCCTCCAAATAGTCAAGCACATCGACATCCATTGCGAACATTTTGTAGACATCAACAATGACATCGTGAGAAAGTAGGGTAGCAGGATGACAACATAGGAGATAATGGTTAGGATGTCAACCGTAGCAGTGATAGTGGTGCAACGAAGGGTGAGAGAATAAAAGGTGACTGCAACGAAAAAGATGAGGGAATCCCTAAGCCTTCTCATCGAGGGTTTCGCTGCGAGACCGTGCCATCCAATCTCCCATGCTAGCAACCGTTTATAATTAGATTTTTTCAAAATATTGATTATGTTATTTCTAAAACTATGAATGAAAGGTTTATTATTGAAAATTTATTGAGGGCTTGAATCTTAGCATGTTGGAATCTAATTGGATTGTTGATATTGTTGGCAAAAATTATTATTGAAATGTGACATTTTAGATTTGTGGAAATGGGATTGATAACCAACCAAAGGTGGGCACATCTTAAACATACTCATTTCCTCATCTACTTATGGTGAAATGAGTGAATACTAATATTGTGAATCTACAACCCATTAAACAATCTCCAATGATTCTAACCTTCTATATTTACACATATTCTCTATGTAACAACCCTTGGTTAAAAGTTCATGTAATGAAAGTTAATAAAGGAAAAATACAACCATGATTAAGCGACAGTTATTCTAAGTTTAATGTTGGGCAGATATATCCTAGTGGGCATCACTGGATTTGTTTATGGCTAAGGGAAATTGGCAAAGGAAATGGCTAAGGCATTAAAAAGGAAAAAAAGTATTTTTGGCACATTTATTTACAAAAATAAAGGAAAATAGGAGAAAAGGAAGGTGAAAGGTCACAGGTTGCATGTGACGAGGAAATTGAAGGAAAATAATGGAAAATGAAGAAAATAAAAGCCTAATTGATAAAAAGGCTTCTCAGGATTAGTTGGTACCTTTTGTCAGTTCAGTTTTGGAGCTCTCTCAATATTCTCTCTCTCTCTCTCTCACTCTTGGACAATTAGAGTTTTCTTGGAGCACTCTAGCCTTGAGGTAAGGAAGGAAAAGCAACAAAAAGGAAAGGAAGGAAAGTGAGGATCAAGAAAAGAAGAGCATGATCAAGTATCAGCAAGAATACTTGCAGGTAATATATTTCATCTATGATTTCCTAGTTGGTTTTGACATGCATGGATTTGCGTGTTGGTGTATGGTTCTGTTGTTGTGGGTGGCTTGGTTTTGTCAGGTTATGACAATCGTTTTCAGCCTAGACTTCCTTTTTCTGGATAGGAATGGTGTGATGGGATTGTTTTCTCGTTTTTGAGCTTTGGAATTTCCAGATGGTTTCGGAATCCGGGGTAGAGGTGGTCTCAGGAAAATCCCAAAGGCCTAGGAATTCCTTGACTGGTTTTGGCAGGATACATGGTAAAGACTGAGGGTGGAGTATTGGTTTAGGGCCAAGTAATCTTGTGTGGATTTCTATAAATCCTGAGAGACAGGTGTCTCGATTTAGGGCCTAGTGATCCAGTGTGGACTGTAGTAAATCTTGAGAGACAAGGAGATAGAAAATTCCTTAAGGATAGTGATGGAGTCTGGAGGCATTCCTAGCTCAGTTTGGTTTTGTGATATCAGTGTCAGTTTTGGTGAGATCATAGTTTAGTGAGAGTAGAGGCGGTTTAACCTCTGGATTCCCTTGCTTTTTTTTGGATTGGTTTATCCACGATATCCCACATTCATGCTTGGAATATGGCATGAGGCTGACTAGCTGAATAAATATTTTGTTTAGCCATGTCTACAGTCGGGTGGTATGTCGAAGTCCTGAACCTAGTCAAATTTTCCTATGTTTAATAAAATCTAAGTTCTCTTGCTTTGGTACTTAGTAATATGTGGATTTAATGGTTGTTATCTCATTGTTATTTTCATGGTTTAATGTTGGCTATAAGCATGGTTATATGACTCGTTATTGTCATGGTTATTTCATGTATTTACTTGTAAATGAAAGGATAATGGATGCAAGAGATAATTGATGTCAAAATAGTTAAGGGAAGAGCATGGTGTAGAAATTTCACCTGTAGAACAAACCAATATATGCAATGTCCTAAAGCATAATACTTGTTCTACTTCTACGAAAAATTAAGCGGAAGCATAATCAAATTCATGAGCAACATCAAGTAGAAACAACTGATCAAGAGAAATAATCACACATAACACAAGATATATCCAAGGGAAAGCACCAACATAAAACCCCAACCATGTATTATCAATCAAGTGGAAATCCTCTTCACAATACAAAAGAATTAGCTCTCAAGCTATCCAGTTCTCAATGAACTATGAAGATGTGAAGATCTGTCTCATGAACCAACCAAGCCCTATATGTAAAGGCTTTACCTATGGTCCAATCCCTATTTCCTTGCGCGGTTTGCTTAGGAAATAATAGCAAAAGCATATGCAATTAATTCCAAACATACCAAGTTAACCGATGGTCCAACTACGCAATCCTTGAGGACACTAGTTCCTCAACCATGCAAAAACTACTTACTAGAAATAGTCAAGCATCTGATAGTACACTGTCCCACATCTGATCTCAATTGGGTTTATGACAGAACTAACATGCAAAAGTTATCCATGAGTGCATTCTTAGTTATCTAAAATAATAGTTGTCACATGCATGCAAGCATTAACAAACTATATTTTATTATTTTAACAACTTGTTAAAATAATCTAACTAGACTTGACTAGTTAGAACTAGGTCAACTGATTCTCTCATTATAGAGCTCATACTTATTCCCTCAATCAGTGGAGGAAATTAAGGATAAATTCCTCAATTAGTGTGACAACTCATGTGCATGCTCACAAAGACTTCAAATTTGAATTTCCTTAACTAATTAACTCAAATGAATGAATGAATTAATATTTCCAAATGTTGTTAAGACCAAAATTAATTTTACTTCCTATAGATAGACTAGGGACTACTATAAATAGGAAGGGACCCATAAATGCTATTTTTAGCAGGTTTATTTTTAGCACATTCTAAATTTAACATTTCTTGTTGCACATTTTTCAACACATGGTGATCCTCCTTGTCAAGTCTCATAGGAGTTATCAATCATTTATGCTCTATCTTGTATTCATTTCCTGTAAATTACATTGATGCCAAGTGTTTAACAAAACGCCAGTCGCGGTTGGGGATGGTTAGAGCTAGTCCTGGTGTCAATTTTTGATTTGTAAGACTTGTTATTATGTAAATCATGGATTCTAAAAGTGTCATTGAATTATGAGCAGTGAATTGGGATTTGGGCATGAAAATTTGGCTCAAATCTCAGTGTTGCAGGCACAATTCTAGGTAGAAAAGTCCCTGGATGCTGGCACACACATGTTATGCATGCATCCATAGGTCCTCAAATGCACTCTTGCCCATATCAAGGGAGCGTTTAGGGTTTTATAGGCCTAAAATTTCAGTGAGACCCAGGCGTTGGTTAGGGGAATGACTGGGATGCATTCTGGGAGTCTTGTACTAGGTGCAAAAGGTCTCGTATGGTGTGTTTCCATCGATTCTACTTCCTTAAGGTTACTTAGGAGGTCGAATCATATCATAGTAACTTCTCATCACATGTTTACCCCGGTTGGTTGGTTACTTGGGTAGATGTGGGAGGAGGGCATTACAAAGTGGTATCAGAGCATGGTTCGGCCCTCAGACTAGATGGGATGTGTGTTTTTCATGCATTCACATCAGTTGCACATGTGCTAATCATCCTTGTGGTCTATGTGATTGTTGCATATGCATGGTGTTGGTCATGGTTGTAGTGATGTCTCCATGTGAAAGAGGATGTTGTTGGTGTGAAGTTTGTCATAATGAGTGTATGATTGGTTACACGTTGTTTATGCATGTTATTATTCACATGTGGTCAAGTGTACAGTGATATGGTTGTTGTTGTCATGCATGAGTTCATGGTATGTGTAGTTGATATGGTCATGCATTGATCACTGGACTCTAGTTAGAATGATAGATATATGGTTACATACTATGTGCTATATTTCTATATGACGTCATGATTATGTTATCCATGTATTATGTTGATTTGTTCATCTTGGAGACTAGGTATCCTCCTCGAATTATACTAAGGTAAGTTGGTTTATTATGATTTGGTTTAGCTAACATGATATACCTTGCAGGAAGAATATTAAAGATGACTAGCAATATTGTAGACTACAGTTCCCAAGGCTCTCCCTATGGATTAGATAAGCAACGTGGTGTTGGGCACTCTTCTGATTTAGTAGACACGTTGAGAATCTTGAAGGAAAAAATAAGGAGTTTTACGGCGAACAATGAAAAAATCATGCAGGCACAAGAGAAACTAGTAGAGGATAATGCAATACTCCTTTAGAGTTTTTCAAAATTGCAGCGATAGGGGCCACTTCAGATCATCCATGAGTAGGAGGAAAAAACTAATGGGGCATATGGCAGCAGGTCTCATGGTGAGTACAGGTTGGATGGAGAGGACACGACCAGAGATGGCATGTCCTTGGATACTCTAGATAGGAGGGGTGATAGGCACATGTACTACTCTAATTCTAGTTCAGATAGGCATAATTATCGTCATTTTTATCATCCTTACAGAAGCAGTGACAAGGGGTATTTTCTAGATGAGTTTAAGAAAGCAAAGCCACCTACATTCGCTGGAGAGATGAACAAATCACAACATTATGAGGCATGGTTTCTTGGTATGAGGAAGTTCTTTAGATTGCATGATTATTCATAAAACATGAAAGAAAATATAGCCACTTTCAGTATTAAAGGGAAAGAAAATATTTGGTGGGATGATGTGAAGAATGCTAGAGGTATTCATGAGAATGACTTGAATTGGAATGAGCTTGAGAGGCTCTTCAAGAAGAAGTATTTTTCAGAAAGGTACTATGATGATAGAGCTAAGGAGTTTTATGAGTTGTAGATGGGTTCCATGACAAACGATGAGTATACTAGCAGGTTCTTGGAGCTATTGAGATATGTGCCTTACCTCAAGGAGGAGAAGGCCAAGGCTCAGAGATTCATCAGTGGACTTCCAGTAGAATACACAGACCAAATTGAGTTCGATGAGCCTATATCATTGGAGCAGGCCATCTGAAAGCTAAAACATTGTAATGGGTAGTCGAAGTGCAAAGTTGAGCATAAGCATGACTTGAAAGGAAATGACAAAGTTAAAGGACAATGGCCACCAAAGTGAGGAAAACCTCAAGATGCAAGTGAGAAATAAAATATAGTCCCTTACAAGAAGTTCAATACAGTTGAGAAGGGACATGGAAAGCAACAGACTAGAGGCAATGGTAGAGCATCATTGTAGTGTTGGATATGTGGAAAGGATCATCGTAAGAGGGAGTGTCCGCAGTATCATGGTGGCAGACCCCAGATCTATAGTTCTAAGGAGGCGCATACAATTGGTGATGTTGATCATATCATTCCTCAAATCTATGCAGTTGTGGACAACAGGCAAGTAGATCATCAGTCATCTATCATTGATATGGACGGTAAGATTTGTGATCAATTGTTTCTATTTTGATTGATCCTAGATCAAATTATAGTTAAATTAATCATGACATGGTGGATAAGTGTGGTTTGAGAAAAAAGGTGCATGCAGAATCTTGGTTCGTATAGTTGGATACAAGTAAAAATAAGAGAGTTCACCATCGGGTAAGAGCTTGTGAATTTGAGTTACATGCTATGCCTACAACAATACATTTGAATGTACTTCCATTGGGATTGTATAGCATGATTTTGGGTATGGATTGGTTGTACCTTCACAGGACCAAAGTGGATTGCTTCGACAAGGCCATTAAGTGCTTGGATGATAATGGGGAAAATAGAATTTTGTAGGGAAAGAATAAGCCTACATCAGTGAGGATGGTTACCGCTATGCAGGATAAGCGTAGTTGCAGAAAAGGTTGTGTGATGTTTGCACCATATATCTAGTGATAAGGGTAAAGATGTGGAGGATGCAGAAATATTCAAGATGTACCTATATTGTAGCAGTATCAAGATGTGTTTCCAACACAGATTCCATAGTTAC
>APFE030834112.1:3172-18649 GCA_000404065.3 Pinus taeda
GGGAGAAGAAGTGGATGCCACTGTTTATCGACAGTTGGTGGGGTCGCTGATGTATTTGGTCAATACACGACCTGATATATGCTATGCAGTTAACCAGTTTTCACAAGCTATGGTTAAGCCTACCAAGCTCTTCTGGAAGGCGGGCAAGCATGTATTGCGCTACTTGAGAGGCACATCAGGATATGGATTGTGGTACAGACAGGAGGATGAGGTGAAGCTATGTGGCTTCACGAATGCAGATTGGGCAGGGAGCCCAACAGACAGAAAGAGCACATGAGGAGGGGTCTTCAGTATTGGATCGACAACAGTTTCTTGGTACAGCAGGAAACAGAGATCCATGGCACTCAGTTCAGCAAAGGCCGAGTATATGGCAGCAAGTTTGGCTGCATGCGAGGCTATATGGATGAGGAAGATCCTAGTTGGTTTGTTCGGTGCTCATTTGGATCCTACTGTGATTTACTGTGATAACCAGAGTTGCATTAAACTCTCGGCTAATCCTGTATTTCATGATAGATCTAAACACATTGACATCAGGTACCATCATATCAGAGATTGTGTGCAGCGGAGGATCAAGTTACTTTCGTACATTCCAACGGAGGATCAGGATGCTGATATTCTGACGAAGGCTCTCACCAGGAGCAAATTCGAGTACCACCGAGGCAGGATAGGGGTTGCTGATAATCCATATCTTGTCGAGAGGGAGTGTTGAGATTTCAACAAGATGATGGAGCTTAGTGAAAAGAGTCACCTTCACTAAGTGGGCCCGCAGGCAAATTATGGCGCAAAGTTTATTTTTAGACTATGTCTATTTTTAGACATATGGATCATGTCTATGAGTTGCAGGATGTTGTTTATGGATGATTGGTCAAGTTGGCAAAAATAGATGGACTTCTACTTTTAGACAACAGCGGTGACACTGTCAAGTCTAATTATAGAGCAGTTAAATATTATTAGCTTATAATAATATTTAGACTATAAACTTTATCTTATTCTCTTGGAGCACTTCAGTTTGAGCTACAGATGTGGCACATGCAATTGTCAGAAGGAAATACGTTTCCTTTGTGGGTCAATTGAGTTGTTGCATGCATGACTTCAGTTAGAACTCAATCAGTTGAGTTTGGTGGAGTTGATTGAGTTGTGTTCAGTTTGACTTGGTTAAACTAGTTTTAATTAGTCTATCTGCAAATAGACTAATGATGAGTTGTTAAACTAATTATTAACTTATAATGCAACTAAATAATACACAAGTTAACTCATTTTCATGTCAGTGCATGTTCAGTTCAGCAGGGACAGGTGTTAGAGGATCAGATTACTATCAGTTGTGACTATAGTTGTGCATGAGGATTTGCACAATCAATGGAATTGAGTTACGCCAATGAGAATTGGCCAATACCAAGTGATTATAGCCTCTGCTCATGTGATTCCCAGTGTGAGTGATTCTTTTGAGGTAAATACGAGTTTGGTTAAACCATTCTCATCCATTCTTGAGCAGGTATTGAGCAGTGGAGGCAGGCAAGCCGTGGAATAGATTTGGATATCAGATCTGAGTTGTATTGTGTGTAACAGGTGGAGATAGTGCTGGATACTTGTGATAAGTATTGACTATTGTAATGTTACATGTTCTCAATCATTAATATACAGATAGTGTGGGGTTTTCAGCTGTAAGCTTTCCCCAGGTTACATATTGTGTTAATGTGTGCATGCTCTTTGATGTTTTATTGTTATTGATGCTGCTATATTGATGATCAACATAGAGGAGCTTATGTATTGTGTATGTATTCTACAATAGTACATGATCAGGATAATCTCCATTGAATATGTCTTTATTATTCAAAATTTCTACAGTTCACATACCACCACAGTTTGGAATGTTATTGTCAAGATCCTGGGGAGATAAACTAAGAGACATACTGAATTTAGACTTCTCCTATGCCACCATCCCGGTTTTCGGGAAATTGAGGAAGTTTTACTAAGAAACAAAAATGAAATTCATGATAACTAGTAAGGAGAAGCCTAATAATCATTTATTTTATATAATGATAGTGGACTGAATGATGTAGATAGTCAGCTTATGGAAATTAAAGATGTACCAGAAATGTTCAATTGTATAAGGACAGTTTTAGATCAGGAAAAAGAAAAGCTTCCAAGTTCATCAGAACAACCATCAAAGAAGGTAATGGAAAATTTAGAACACTCTAAAGACAAAGTTTAGAAAATTGACCCAAAATAGAACCAAGATGTACAACCCTTGGAAGAGGAACATGGCCTTTGGACCATGGACTTTGATGGTGCTCTTGGGAAAGATGGAGTAGGTATTGGCATTTGGATTCGAGGTCCACATCATTAGCAAGGTAAGCTCCCTCAGAATGTTAGATTATGCTCATACAAGTTAGCTTTTGATTGCACTAACAATGAGGCGAAGTATGAAGCGCTGATCATAGGTTTAAAGATCTTGAAAAGGTTAGGTGCACAAAACATTTCGGTGTATGGTGATTCAGAACTTGTGATCAAGCAAGTCAAAGGTGAATATCAAATTCATCATCCACAAATGAAACAATATAGAAATGCAGTTTTAGAAATTCTTAGGATATTTCCTAAATATACACTTTCAGTTGTACCAAGGAGTCAAAATATTATGATGGATTCATTAGCTACAACTATAAGAAATTTCAAAATCCCCATTTTTTCAAACAAGAAATTTGAGATTCATGTGAAGCATCGGTCCTTTGTTCCTGACAACTTGCGATATTGGCTAGTATTCTAGGATGACAAACATGTGAATAACTTTCTTTAGAGTGAAGGAGAGTTTGAGAATTGTTCCATGGATGAAGTTTACAATAAGGATGATCAAGTCATCGAGGCAACCCAAGTTGATATATTACAGCTGAAGGACAACAATATTCCAAAAGGTCTTGTTCCTTTAGAAGACTTGTTTGATCAAGATGATGTAGCAAGGAAGCCTACATTAGTACCTACTGAGAAGGGTGTGGAGGATGTGAACATTGGAACAACAGACAAACCAAAACTGATCAAGTTGTCCAAATCATTATCTCCCATGGTAAAAAGAGAAATACATTCATTTAATGTCTGATTTTTTGATGTTTTTCTTGGGATTATGCATACTTGAAGGAGTATGATAAGAAAATAATTCAGCACACCATCTCAATTAAGCCCAATCAAAATCCCTTTAGACAAAAGTTAAGAAGGATTAACCCAAGGTTGTTTCCATCCATAGAGAAAGGAATTAACAAACGTTTCAAGGCAGGAATCATCGTTCCCATTAGATTTTCTGATTGGATATCAAATTTAATCCCGACGAGAAAAAAGACCGGAGAAATTAGGCTCTGCGTAGACTTCAGAAATTTAAACAAAGTATCTATGAAAGATAATTATCCGCTTCCAAAAATGGACCATATCCTTCAGAGAGTTGTGGGTGCTTCCCGACTATCACTCTTGGATGGCTACTCTGGTTACAATCAATTTTTAGTGCATGAAGATGATCAGGACAAGACAACATTCACCACACCTTGGGGCACATTCAAATATGCAAAAATTCCATTTGGTCTCAAAAATGCAGGGGCCACTTTTCAGCGTGCCATGGACATAGCCTTTTCATATGAAAAATATGTTTTCTTAGCTGTATACTTAGATGATGTAACCGTATTATCACATTCAGATGATGAACATTTGCACCATTTAAGAGTCATTTTTCAGAAATGTAGAAAGTTTGGGATCTCTCTCATTCCGAAGAAAAGTTTGTTTCCTATGGAGGAAGGAAAACTTCTCAGCCACATCATTTCAAAGGATGACATCGAGATTGACCCTTCATGAGTAGAATCCATTTACCAAATTCACTTCCCTCGCAACAAGAAAGAAATCCAAGCATAAATGGTAAGATGAATTTCTTACGTAGATTTATTCCTAATTTGGTTGAACATCTTAAAGAAATGACCAATATGTTGAAAAAGGATAATGAGGTGAAGTGGTTTGAAGAAGCTCGCAAGTCCTTTCATGCAATAAAGCTTGCCCTAACCACTGCCCCTATTTTAATTAGTCTTGATTACTCTGATGATTTTATTATATTTTCATTTGCTTCTGAGCATACCATGGCAGTAGTACTAATGCAAAAAAGGGATAAAATCGAGCTTCCAATAGCATTTTTTAGTTGCAACATCAGGGACGCAGCCCTTAAGTATAATATCATTGAGAAACAGGCCTTGGCTTTAGTAAAGGCGATCAAAGATCTCAGAGTTTACATTATTCCCATACTCTTTCTTATCTGCCAAATGCAATGGTAAAAGAAGTTCTTCTGTAGAATGACCCAAAAGGTAGAAGAGGTAGATGGATAGAATCATTATTAGAATATGATCTTGAGATCAAGCCTACCAAGCTGCTCAAGGGTCAAGGCTTAGCCAAACACATGGCCGAGTCAAGCCTTCATGCAGTAGATATCAACCTTGTAGCAACATTGTCCGACAATCAAGAAGAACTGGATCTCATTCAGGTATCTAAAATCTTTCTATCATCCCCACGATATTTTGATATTATTTGTGTGCTTCAACATCTAAATCCCCTTCCAGGCAAGTCTAAGGCTAAGAGCAGTTCATTGAAGTTGAAGGCTTCCAAATATTGTATCATGGACAATGCACTTTATTGGAGGAGGTGTGTTGCTGAACTGTTTGACTAAAGATGAGTCTAAAGAAGTAATAAATGACTTCCACAAAGGAGACTATGGGGGCCACTTGTACAGGAAGACCACGACCAACAAAGTACTAAGAGTGGGTTGCTATTGGCCTACACTTTTTTGCAAATATCTACAAGGCAGTGATGAATTGTCATGAATGTCAAGTTTTCCAAGGTAAAAGAAAGCTTCTTCCTTTGCCTCTACAACCTATATCAGTTAGTACACCTTTTCAGTAGTGGGGCCTAGATTTCATAGGTGAGATCAATCCATCATCACCCACACAACACAAGTGGATATTGAATAGCTACAGACTACTTTACTAACTGGATCGAAGCGATTCCAACCAGGCAAGCAATAGATTCAGGTATCACTCAGTTTTTAGAAACTAATATATTGTCTCGTTTTGGTTGTCCTAATAAGATTATCACAGACAATGCGGCCACATTAAAGTCCAAAAATATGACTAAGTTTTGTGACAAATACAACATTAAGTTGGTACATTCTACAATATACTATCCACGAGGAAATGGTTTGGCGGAGTCCTCCAATAAATGCTTAATCAACATCATCAAGAAAATGTTGGAGGCCAACAAAAAGAATTGGCACAAAAATCTAATCAATGCATTATGGGTAGATCGGGTGAGTAGTAAGAAATCTCTTGGTCTTTCTCCTTTTCATATTATGTATGGAGTAGACACTATTTTTCCTTCATCATTAGCAGTACCGATCATTAAATTGTTACAAGAAGCGAGAAGTGAAGAGTATTCAGTGTCGTATCAATCAAATGATTCACCTACAGCAGACACAGGATGAGGTATTTCAGAACACCTCTAAGCTTCATGAGAGGATAAAGAGAATCTATGACCGGAAAAAAAAGGAAGATGACTTCAAAATTGGAGATGTGGTGCTTCAGTGGGATTCCAGAAATGAACACAAGGGTAAGCATGGAAAATTTGAAAACCTATGGAAAGGCCCTTATCAGATTTCAACTTTTCGAGGAAAAAATTCTTTCTTGTTGGATGACATGAATTGAGAACCATACTTAGAAGGACTAGTCAATGGTAGGCTACTGAACCACTATCTTTTCTTAATTGTCCTGGTTTCATTGAACATACAATTTAATTTTCTACAAGTATGAAGTCGAAGATAACTGGAGTTTGGAGCCTGAAGTGAAGGCCATGGAGCTTCCCTGATTTTCTACCATTTTTAGTATTCAGTCATCAGTTAAGTAAGTTTGCTTTCAGTCAATTTGAGTTATTTGAGTAGTCAGTGTTTGCTCATGCTTTTCAGTTTAAGTTTTTTACAGTATTGGCCCATATGGTTAGGCAATTGGTCTACGGTGTTCTTGACACCTCCAAGGAGCTACCATCCCCAAATAAGGCCGATGTTAGAGTCAGTATTTGCATACTTCCATCAGTGATCAAAACTCCTCTTTTATATCATATTAGTGTCCCATGTTGTAATTTTTTATCATTCCACCTAGGTCCTCATGCAAAAATTTACTCATTTATGGTAGCCCAAGTCAAAATCCCACTCTCCCTAAAAAAATCAATATTTGCTTGCCCACCTTCCTATGTCTTACTAATTATACATTCATTTTAAAAGCTCATTTCATCATGTCTTATGTCAGTCAAGTCTACATGAAGTCTGCTCACTCAAGGTTTTCATTAGGTCTCTAGGTTTCATTTTTTAAAGGTCCAATAAAACACCATTTCAATGCATAAGGCCAACAAAAGCATGACAGTGAAAGAAATAATATCCCTTTTTCATTCAAAAATGATTTGAAAACATGTAACTATGGTTGCCAAAGCTCTAATTTTCATTCCAAAAGTAAAATTTTTGTTTCAGATTGTAATTTTATTTCAAAAAGAGATATGTAATAATTTTATTTATTTATGTAATTTTATGTTTATCATATGTAATAGGTCACTATTCCTAGTTTTTTACTCAAACTCTATTGCAAATATCATCCAAGGAAAAGTCAAAAGTAAAGATTGCCAAAACTTCAGCATAATCCACCTAAAAAGGAGAAAGTCAGAAAGGAAATTAGCAAAGAGGTCAAAAATGTGAAATGAAACATTAGAAAGTGGGTTTTAAATTTAAAAGATCAAATTCACTCAACTAAAAAGGACTTCTTGGCTTCAAACTCAGCTTCATTTGCCTCTTACCACAGATTGAGAAAACCCCAAGAGACCCTTTTCACAGTTCAGGGTGAAAATCAGCAGAGCAAAGCAGGTGTTGCGCGTTCTCTTCGGGCGCTATGCATTCTCTTCTGGCGCTGCACGTTTCCTTAAGGCACTACGCATTTCCTTAAGGTGTTGCGCACTTTCTTGAGCCACTGTGCACTCTACATTGGCGTTGTGTGTTTGTCCAGGAAGGCTACAATCACCTCCTCAGCTCCTCCAAAGTGAATTCAACCTCTAAACAAGTAAGTAGAAACTAAGGAATGTATTTTTCTTCCTCCTCAAGTCACTCCCAAAGTGTTTGAAAGGTTTAATTGAAGATTTGGTTTAATTCTATATCTAAACCCTAGATCTCCCCCAAAAACTACCTTGCACTCTCAATCCCTTTTATACACTCCCCTACACCTTCCTTACCTTTCCCTAAACCTTTTTATCCCAGATACCCCCTAACCCTTTGTCGCAAAACCATAAGTCCTAGGCGATACAACTACGTAGGCTCCCAAACCCCCTATATTGTAAACAATTTCCCCCATCCCCAAGTTATCATATTACTAACCTATATCCCCCTCCATTACATATATCCCTTCACCCATCGCCTTCATATTTACCCTTCCCCATTTCCTATTTCCAAAAAACTACATTCCCACTACCTTACACCTCCCTAGGGTTTGATATTAAACACCATGGCAGATGAGGAATACAAACCACAAAATGAGGAAGAAGAAACAGATAGAGAAGAAACAGAGGTCAAGAAATCTCACAAAGGAGGTCAGATACATAGATTTGAGCCCACAGATCTCAGGGAACTCTTAACATCCCCTATGACTATGACATCCTTCAAATGGCTAGGCTGTTATGATTTTTGTGAGCAAGTTCAGGTAGTCCAACACTATCCTGAGTCGACTAGTCTCTTCATATCTAAACTCCAATACAACTAGGTCACTTTAGCAGGTATCAATTTTACTCTATCTACTGCCATTATATCAGCTACCATCGGGATCCAAGATTTTGGGGAGAAATGGTTCAAACAAGGTGATTTGGAGAGGCATTATTATGAGCCTTACATGAAACCAAGGAACCAAAATGAAAGAAGGGGCTATTTTCCTTTTTCACACCTCCTTGAGAGATATGCCCCAATGATGAAGATTATTATGAAATATTTTTCATGTGAAGGTAGATTTTCGAGACTTTATTCTTATCATATCTAGCTTTTAATGCATTTCACTAGGGTAAAAATGCTCAATATACCCTACTATCTTTTCTGGTGTGTTGAGAGGATGGCCTACATTGACCAAAACAGGGAGTATAAAGATAAAATCAAGAGTCTCTTTCATCATTACCTCATTAAAATTATAATCCTTTATCATCTCAAGGAACTCATCATTGCTTGGAGCACCTTCATATCTAATCCCATAATCACTCATTCATCTACTCAGAATGTTGAAATCATCCCTTCATCATCTCATCCTTCCACCTCCATTCCTCCATCTCAGCCCATAGATCATTCATCCTCATCTAATGAGTCAGCCTCACCATCACCTCCATCATCACCATTCCATAAGCATATGCATTCACCTAACATAGATGAATTCAGAGAGCAAGAGCACATTGAATAGGGTGAGGTCATCAAGCCTAAAGGGGTTGATTTGGGCATTTTGACAGATACTTATCATAGAGGACATGGGAAAGTGTTTTCCCCACAGATTGTGGGAGGGGCCTTGCCTTCTTCATCAGCAAAGTAGGTACAAAAGGGCAAGGAGGAGATGACAGAGACAGAGATCCGACAGCATGTGGAGGACCTCCATGAGATAGAACAGGATTTTCACTTAGTTAACCTAAATGAGCATGATGACAGTGCGAGCACAAGCATTTTCATCAAAGAAAAGGATGCTCTCGTAGGAGAGCTCCAAGACAACTTGCAGAGGGAAAAATACATCATCTCATACTATGAGTAGGAAAACAAGCAGTTTGAGACCAAACATGAGCTCATGGAGATTTAGCTCATCAAGGCAAAGAGGGTGGCTAAAAAGGCTAAGGCTTTACTTGATGAAGCATATGGGGAATAGAGTGATCAGATGGAGGAACAGGTGCTAAGAAGAAGTCCAAGGACTAGAGGCCTAAAAAGAGCATTGGAACTAGAAAAACAAAAAGAGGCTGAACTAGCTAATGATCTCACCCTAAATGAACAATTTGCCAAAATGATCAATGAGAACCGGGAGCATTGGCTAGAGAGGGTGAAAACCCATCTTGAACAGCTCCTAGACAAGGCCAAAAGGTACAATAACATTCAGAGAAAGATGGCAAAGTATTATTGCCGAAGAAACCAAATAGCAACGGAAAAGCTCAAGGCTGCCAATGCAAGAATTGAAATCCTAATTCACCAAGGAGAGAAGAAAAAACTAATATACTTGCAGAGGCTTCAATTCATGCCTAGCCACATCAAATATCAGCTCCTTGCCCAATTTTGAAGACTCTTGGCTCATTTTTTGTAAAATTGTCTTTCCTGTCTTTCTTGAAGCAATTTCATATCAGCTGTTTGGTCAAACGTGCAATGCCTAGTTGATGCACGTTTTGGAGGAATGGAAGCCACCAGTGGATTCAAAAGGACCACAACATCTAGGAAAACCATGTTTCCAGCCCTGGAAAGCAAAACTGGCATGTGAAAAAGGAAAAAAACTACCAAACAATCATGTTTCTACCTCATTTCAGGACCAGGCATTGCACGTTTGAGTAGTCTTGGGAGAATGGAGTTTTGGAGGGTAAAATCAAGCCCATTTTCAAAACTGAGGGATGTTTTGGAAACTATAAAGGATAAGATTTCTAATGAGCTATCCTGGGCTAAATTTGGACATCAGGAAGGCAGGAAAATGTGGGTTTGAACATGGCACTGCGCGTTTGATAGTTGGCCCAATTTTTCACTATTTCTCTCCAAATATGATTTTTACTTACGGGAAATCAATATTTTACTGATTGTTGGGAATGGGATCCCCCATAACAGGTTTTTGGGCTCAAAGCCCAATTTTTGGTCAAAGATGGTGTAGAACTCCGCGAAGTGCGGGTGCGGAGTCCAAAGTGTACAATCGAGTCCTAGGGTTGTCTGCCCTAAGCATTGTATTGTAATTTAATGTAAAGTTGTGTCGGCCTACCCATGGTCCACGGACCATGGGATTGTATAAATAGAGTGAGGCTCTAAGTGTAAAGAAAGCTAAGCTTAATAGAGAAAAAAATATAATAGTGAAGGCATGGTTAGAGCCTAGAGGGGAATCTAAACTCTACTGGGTCGTAGTAGTAGGAAGAGGCTCTGCATCTGAGTGCACAGAGGCCTAGTAGAGTCCCCAGCTGAGTGCGTGGACCCCTGCAACTAAGTGTGCAGGGCGGAGTCGGGTTTGTACTTGGGATTGACAGATAATAAAGAG
The DNA here is from genome assembly GCA_000404065.3 of Pinus taeda. Lineage (NCBI taxonomy): Eukaryota > Viridiplantae > Streptophyta > Pinopsida > Pinales > Pinaceae > Pinus > Pinus taeda. The sequence continues at coordinate 13,456 of APFE030834112.1, forward strand.
AAGTTTATTCTGTGCATCTATTTTGGAATCTTTATGTTGATGTTATTCATTTCTTTTACTTTGTTTATTTACTCCGTGCACTTGATGAATACTCGTATGAATGCTTATATGTGAATTTAATCTAAGTAATCAGCTAATGGAGACTAATTAAGGAAGACTTGGGTAAATAACACAGGTCGCGTTGTGGCTGGAACCGCGCAAAGACAGTGTCACAGGGCGCGGGGTGCCCGTTGGTGCGCGTAGCATCGTAGGTGCGAAGGTTGGACCATGTACCAATCACCTCATATCAAACATCCCCAGGGTGTGAAAACCTGGTTCTAGCACCCTCCCATACTACGTCAGGCGAGACCTCAGTCCGCACTCTGTGGACTGTTATCGAAAGGGCCAACAGTACCGAGATTTGCTTGGCTAAATCACTTCCAAACTTGGGTCAGGCCCCAATAAGCCAACAAATGGTTCTGTGTTCGGGATCGAGATCTGCATGAGGGATGTTTGATGTTGTGCCACTGGAACCCTACAAACAAATAAATTGAAGACTGGTCGGATAAAAAGGTTCACAAGTTCATGGCATAGGAGAACAGAAATCCGCGAGTATCTAAGGAACAGTGGTTGGATTGATAATTGTACACTGAAATCCACGAGATTTTCTTTACATATTTTCTGTCGAAGCTGTATGAGTGGATTGCAAAGTTAGCAGACAACCAAAGAAGGTGTAGGCTCGACAAACCACTAGTGTGGATTCCGGAACTAGTGCGCAGACTAGAAGCCTCAGAAGATAAGATAGCGTGAGTTGTAGACCACTTGCTCGATTGAACAATAGGAGGATTTATCACTGAGTTTGCGGTGGGCACGACCATCAATTACAACGAGGCAGAGCAACGTTTTCTCAAGGGACCATGAGGTAAGTATATTAAATCTTTGAATACCTAGATGAAGATGTTGTTATGTGAAAAGTAAGTTATGTGAATAAATTAATGTTTGGGACTATGTGGAGCAGAAAGAGCTACAAAAGTGGAAGTAAGAAAGAATTAGAAAACAATCCCTTAATTTCACCCTTGCGGGAGAGCAACGACAAGCTTGCGAAGGTTTCTTCGAGAAGCGCAGTCAGTTTGATAAGGCAACAGACTCCATGATTACCACCTCCACCCACACCACCACCTGCTTCACCTCCCTCACCTCCATCTCCACCCACTCCACCTCCACCACCTCCATGGTTCAGTATGGTGAGCGTGATCAAATTACTAGTATTCAGAGGGGTAGGAATGAGGATCCGGACCAATTCTGGCTCGTGGTAAGAGCAATATGGGAAGCACAAGGTGTCACAGATGACAATATTAAGAAGGATACATTGGTAAGCACACTATAGGATCACGCATTAACGTGGTACTTCAAGCACTCTAATGATCACCCAAATGCAACGATCGTAGAGATCCAGAACGCGCTGAACAGAGAATTTAGCAGGCTAAATTCAGAAACACAATCAATCATTGGGTTTAAAGAAATCATGATGCTCCTGGGTGATACTCCCTAGGATCTGGATCGACGACTGAAGAGTACAATCCGTGATTCCAATATGACATTGACAGATGGACAACATCGCACATGGTTTGTAGCATCTCTGGCACCGCAGTTGAGGATGACACTGTCACAATAGAAACTTTCCACCCAGGCCGAAGCATTGGAAATGGCAATGAGATTGCATGATACCCCGATACAAGACCCTGGGTTGGGAGTTCAACAAATCCATGCGCAACTACAGATTCTGTGTTTGGAGATGCAAAGTTTGAATCAGGATAGGGCACCATGGATAGAGGTGCATGAGGAGGTATGGTGCATAAGATGCAAAGGCCAAGGCCATGACAAGGATCACTGCGCAGTATTCGTGAACTAGATGGTAGGAGGAGGGCCAATGCCACTGAGACCGGAGGCGTGGGTAGGGTTGAGTGAGGCGCCTTCTTTATGGTGCGCGATCTGTTAGATAGGAGGGAAACCATGACAGATAATTGTCATTTTCTGCAGAAGTATACATAGACACCCTAGTAATTGTTTTGTAATTTCTGCAAGTTGGTAGGCCAAGATGAGCGCACCTGCTGCAATTATGAGCTAATTATGGATTAGACCCCAACCTATAGGATGCAGACTGAAACGCGAGCCCTCAACCAAGATGTGGGGATGGTGCATGCTAGATTTCAGGGGCGAGGTCAAGGATGAGGTGGAATGGGACCAGGAAGGGGCCACAGACAGTTAATTTGTTACAATTGCAAAGGACCAGGGCACTATGCCCGTGATTGTACCAACAGGACGAGGATATCCTGTTTGTATTGTGCTCAGTTTGATCATGAAACAATAGACTATCCCACATTGATCACAAAGATGCGCGAAAAAGGGGTATTTCAGCCTCCCTTGACTCAGAATATACAAATGATGAGGTCTGAGCCTTGTGAAGAAGACCCGAATGTAAACATGATGCTAAGAAGTGGTGCAACCACGGGAAAAGATACATGGAAATAGGCAGAGGAAAGTACATGGGTTCGCAAGGCTCCTGCGAAGGAACCTGAGTTTGACCTAGAACGCACAAAAGAGACATTCATGGAAGCTAAGAAGAGCTTCGCGGAGGCCTCCACTTCAGGTTGTAAGGAACAACCAGAGCCAGGAATGGATCCTTCAATGCTCATTACCTTTCTGGAGACATGCATGAAACTGTTGCGTGACAACAAGGAAGTTAAAGGACTACATGAACTAATCACCAAGTGTGTGGGGTCAGGGGAACCGCACGTTGTCTGGAAATTAGGGAAGCATGCATTGCACACTGGAAGGGAAATGAGGTTGACTACACAGATTGGGGAATATGAAATGGATCAGGTAATCCTAGATCTAGGTTTGGATGCGAATGTATTATCGAAGCAAACATGGGAATGTATGGGTAGGCCCACGTTGCAATGGTCCCCTATTCAATTACGAATGGAAAACCAACATAATATTTTGCCCATGGGGAGATTGCGAGGGGTAATAGTTGATATTGAAGATGTGAGAGTGCAGGAGATTTTGAAGTGATAGAGATTGTCGATGATAGAAATCCCTATCCCGTGCTGTTAGGAATAGACTGGGCCACCAATATGAATGGAGTTATCAACCTGAAGAAGAACAAAATTATCTTCACGAAAAAGTCGCTACGCGTAGTAGTCCCGCTAAACCCAACTGAAGTAGCGTGCTACACTGAACGAGTGCGCGATGATGATCTTGATTGTATTTAAAAGATAACTACACGAGACTAGGATTGGGTGAATCCAACTGCAAATGGGAGGATCTCGTGGGAGTGTGAAAGATCCTGCACTTTGGATTCAGATGAAGAAGTAGAGCGCTAGTAGAATCATTTACATGAAGTGACAACGCTGAATTGCAACAAGATGATTAGATCACTACGCTACGTGACAACGGAAGCACGAGAGTTGTTGACATATGATGGATTAACAGCGGTGGATGAATTCCTGAGTAAATTTGAAAGTGTAGTACCGGAACAGTAGCGGTTCGATGCGTTGAAGTGGGCACTGTGCGCAACACCCACATGATGGTGGTGTTATCACCAAAATAAGAGTTTACATTTTTACTTATCATGGTCTTAGATGAGTGTCAAGTCATCCTATGTTTTAATGGGTATGTGATAGGTTAGGAGTCTCATAGGTCTCATTTTCATATCCAAATAAAATCTAACAACCTTATTCCATGTCTCATAAGTCTCACTTTTGGTTTAGAAACTCATATCTTAAACCATTTTGAAATTTTTTTGGAATTAGCCCCAAAACTATGTTTTTGTAGTGCAGACAATTTAAAATGTTTGTTTTGCGCTACGAAAGCGCTACTCTTTTCGTAGCACTTTTCCCTGCACGCTACGAAAGCGTGGATTCATAGAACAGTCTTGTCAAAACATCAATCTGTTAAGATTTCATTAAATTTTCATTATTAGGTGTCAGCAAGGGGTCAGTTCTTAAGCATGTCGCCATCCAAAACTCATCATTTCAAATTTAGGGCTCATCACGATAGGTAATTTCAAATTCGAAAGGGTTGGCTAGTCTCTCATTATATTTTGCATGCAAACCCTCAAACAGAATCGTTTTTCAAATAGTAAGCTTTTGGTAATTTATTACCAGGGTTTCTTTCATCCATAAGCAAGCGAGGCTAACCACCATAGGCAAGCGAGGCTGATAAACAAAGTTTTCAAGTGAGGCTATTTTGTTACAAGAATTCAGAGGCAAGGATGACAGAAGAAAGGAAAAGTCACAGGTCTGATCATTGTCTAAGAACCGAGCCTGAAAGCACCGAGGTCTTAGCCAAAGATAAATCAGTTGTGGAAGCTTTCAAGAAAGTAGGATGTTCGAAGTTTTGTAAAAACTTGCAGGGAGGACATGCTTAGGTGACAAAGGAGTTTGGTTTACATTTCACTGGCTCAAGCACAAAGGTTGGAATCCTAAACTTGCAAATTTCTCCAGAGATCATAGCTTTGGTGACAGAGATTCCTAGGGGGCAAGATATATGGTTCAAAAAACTTAGATTCAACATGGAACCATGTAAAGTGTTTCTAAAGCCAGAGTTTGTAGAAACAGACTTAACCAAGGTAGTTCCCAGGAATTACATCAAGGACAACTATGCCAACTTTCTCTTCAACATGTAGGAATTTACAGGGTAAGTTCCTCAGACAGAACACCAGAAGGACACCGCTCACAAACAGATCACAGATCAATACACCAGTATTTTGACGTGGTTAAAACCCTCAGATAGGGAAACAGTCCACGGCCTGCGCCAAAGTGGCTACTACAGGAAATTTATTAATAAAAGAATGAAAATTTACATAAGCTTCTCTCATGCACGGTTAACCTACAAATGACCCTCCATGCGCTTTAAATAGAATTCATGGACCAATCGGTTGTCAAGCCACGGATCAAGTGTCGGTAATACCGAGGAGAGAATGAACCGTCGGATCACTACATATCGTGACCGTCGGATTGTAAGTTACAAAATGTACAACGGTAAAGAAACACACTTTACCTAACGCTAACCTAACTCTATACTAGACCAAGTTGACTTAACTATTCCTATGTGTCGGAATATCCTAACATCCCCCCTTAAGAACAACTTGGGATAAGATTGAAGGATTTACAAATATGACACAATAGGAGAAGGAAGGAGGCACTAGAGC
>APFE030834123.1:5753-29163 GCA_000404065.3 Pinus taeda
TATGGAAAACAAAAGAGAGTCAGATTTCTCAGAGTTGGGAAAGAAAAGAAGAATGAAAAATTGGAGCTTGTGCATATAAATGTATGGGGACCTGCTCATGTATCATCTCTCAGTGGCTCTCATTATTATGTTACTTTTATTGATGATGCAACTAGAAAAACTTGGATTTATTGTATTAAGAATAAATCTGATGTATTTGATATTTTCAAGAAATGGAAAACTTTGGTTGATATTGAGACAGGAAAGAAATTGAAGTGTCTTAGATCAAACAATGGAGGTGAATATTGCAGCAAAGAGTTTGATAGGTACTGTTCAGAGCATGGAATTCACAGAGGGAAGATAGTTCCAAGAACACCACAAGAAAATGATGTGTCAGAAAGGATGAACAGAACAATCATGGAGCGTGCAAGGTGCATAAGATTTCATGCAGGAATGCCTTTACAGTTTTGGGCATATGCTGTAGATATTGTTGTTTATCTAATAAACAAAGGGCCTTCAATTTTCTTGGATGGTGGTGTTCCAGAGGAAGCATGGACAGGTAAAAAGGTAAATTAATCATTTTTAAATCCTTTTGGTTGTGAGGCTTTTGTCCATATTGATAAAGAAAATAGAACAAAGCTTGAGGAAAAGTCAAACAAATGTACCTTTATTGGATATGGTGTTAATGATTTTGGTTATCGCTTATATGATTACAAAAATCAAAAAATCATTAGGGGAAGAGATGAAATATTCAATGAAAAGGTCTTATATATGAATCAGTTGCAGGAAAAGAAACAGGAAAAGGAAAATAAGGAATATGCAGTCCTTGATGAAATCACTAAAAATGTAAAGGTGCCTGAAAATAATAATAATCAACAACCACAACAACAGCAACCACCACAATAGCAACAGGCACCACAAACACCTAAAAGTGGTGTTAGAAGATCTACCAGGATAAGTAGACCCCCTGAACGATACTCTCCTTCATTATATTATTTATTGTTGACTGATTCTGGTGAACCTGAATATTATGAAGAAGCAATGCAGTTTGAAAGAAGGAAGAAGTGGGAGGTAGCCATGGAAGAAGAGATGGACTCCTTAACGCATAAACAGACTTGGGACTTAGTCAGGCTACCTGCAGGAAAAACTACATTGAAGAATAAATGGGTTTACAGGCTGAAGGAAGAAGATGGAGGAAAACAGAGGTACAAAGCTAGACTTGTGGTGAAGGGGTTTGTATAGAAGAAAGGTATTGATTTTGATGAAATATTTTCTCCTGTTGTTAAAATGACTTCAATCAGAACTATTCTAAGTCTAATAGCAGCTAAAGATTTGCGTCTTGAACAGTTAGATGTAAAGACAACCTTTCTCCACGGGGATTTGGAGGAAGAGATATATATATGCAACAACCACAAGGATATGAGGTGAAAGGGAAGGAGAAACTAGTGTGCAGGTTGAAGAAGAGCTTCTATGGCTTAAAATAGGCTCCAAGAAAGTGGTATCTAAAATTTGACAAGTTTATGTCTGAACAAGGTTATAGTAGATGTCACTCTGATCATTGTGCTTATCTGAAAAAGCAAAATGATGGCAACTATATTATATTGTTATTGTATGTAGATGACATGCTTGTTGCAGGGTCTAACATGCAGGAAATAAATGTGCTCAAAATAAAATTGGAAAATTCATTTGAAATGAAGGATTTGGGAGCTACAAAACAAATCCTTGGCATGAGAATCACCAGAGATAGGAAAAATTGCAAATTAACATTGTCTCAGAATGAGTACATGCAAAAGGTGTTGAAAAGATCTAATATGCACAATGCAAAACCAGTTAGTACACCTTTTGCTAGCCATTTCAAACTTAGTAAGGAAATGTGCCCAAAGACCCAAGAAGACATGGATTATATGTCTAAAGTTCCATACAATCAGTAGTGGAAGCTTAATGTATGCAATGGTCTGCACAAGGCCCGATATTGCACATGAAATGGGAGTTGTAAGCAAGTACATGAACAATCCAGGAATGGAACATTGGATGGCAGTGAAATGGATTCTCAGATATTTGAAAGGTACCACAAATCAAGCTTTATGCTTTGGTGGTTCAAACATTTCTCTACAGGGATACGTTGATGCAGATATGGCAGGTGACAAAGATAATAGGAGGAGCACTACAGGATATGCATTTACTACTGGTGGAATAGCTGTCAGTTGGGTTTCAAAAATCCAAAGTGTTGTTGCACTTTCGACAATAGAAGCAGAGTATGTCACTGCTATAGAGGCTAGTAAAGAAATAGTTTGGTTACAAAGGTTTATGGGTGAATTGGGTAAGCAGTATGATATGGGCACGTTATATAGTGATAGCCAAAGTGCCATTCATCTTGCAAAGAACTCAGCATTGCATTCCAGGACTAAACACATATAGCTCAAGTACCATTTCATACAATCAGTGTTGGAAGATGGAGAGTTGAAGCTAGAAAAGATACACACTAGCCAGAATCCTGCAGACATGCTAACAAAAGTTGTAAGCAGGGAGAAACTGAGAACATGCTCAACTTCAATTGGTCTTCAAGGATGATGATGAAGATGAGAAACAGTCAGGTCCAAAGAGGAGTCATTGTCCAGCAAATGAAGTAGCGGTGGAGTTGCTACAATAATTCTCCAAGTAGGAGATTGTTGTGTGTGGAGCATGATTGTTTAGAGGTCTTTGTTTCAGTCGGATGTATACCCCAAGAAGTTTATACACCCCTCCATGGGGGCAGGGGTTGTGGGGGGGACTTGTCCCCCCCATGGGGTTCAGGGGGGGCCAGTCCCCCCTGGCTAGGGGGTCTGGGGGCCAGCGGTCCCCCGGTGGGGGCTCGGGGGCAGCGCCCCTGAAGCTAAAAATAGATGTAGAATTGCCTTGTAAAAGTATATTAATTTCTAGTCAATCTGGGCCGTTCATTAGGCTGATGATCTGACGGTAGAGCTTATGTTTAGTTTAGGGTTTTTTTCCCTAGAAGGAAACCCCTCTCTTCATGTGAGGGCATTGTATTGAGTCTGTGTAATATATGTGAGTGAGAAATAGAGAGGTGAGACTATGAGAGAAAACAGAGGATATTACAGCAGATCTATTGTAGGTTGTGTCTCTTCATTTTGCTATATAATAGAAAGGATGGACTGGCTTTTCGGGGTGGACATAGCCCAAACTAGGTGAACCACATATATCTGTGTCTCTCTTGTTTTATGCGTTTTCTGTGTTTATATTTCTGCAATATTTTATCTGTTCCATTGCTCTATAATATATAATTTTATAACACCTTTTGAGCTCCAAAATACCCTAAAGACATATAAACTCTCCCATATTTCTATAACGGACTTCAGATTTGGATTTGAACATCAAACAGGGACTCAAAAATGGTCTCCAACAGCTCGCTGCACACCTAGAAATTTCTTGATTTTTGTAAAATTGTCATTGTGTGTTTTTTTGTAATTCCTAGTTTGACTTTGGTAAAAGCAAAGGAGGCGAAGTAGATGAATGTGAGGGGTAAAAGTAAATGTAAATTATGGGTGGTTAGTCTTTGTAAGCTTATTTGATGTAAATTTGACCTCATTTATGAGAGAGGTTGGAGTCAAAGTTAATTGTAGAAGTTGTTTTTAACTTCCATAGACATTAGGGTTTGGTTAGAACACCTCATGGAATAGTTCCTAGAGTCATGGACTCGACCCATGAGACTAGGGAGATGTTGTTTTGGTCTTTATGTATCAGTTTGTCAGTGATAAAAAAAGTTGGATTTCAAAGGAGAGAACTATTGTAGCTTGTACTTGGATATTTATTGGAAATCAAAGGACACAGTTTACAGCTATTATCTAGGAATTCATGTGCAATAAGTCTGTGATGTTTATTTTCTCTGTTATATATTTATATGAAATATTTTAATCTTCTCTTTCCATTCATAAATTCTTCAAGGGTTTTCCTTACAGTTTATAAACATAATTCTGTGCATAAATCTCTATTTTGGTGGAAAAATCATTATGTGTTACTTTCTTTCTTTCTTAATGAATTCATGTTTCATGCTCATTAAGACCTTTTGCTTCTTCTAAACACTATACTACACCCAAAAACCCCAAGATCTAGCACAAAAGTAATGCTATGTTGCTCCTTTATATCTTTGTTGTTGTAACCCTTTGATCCTCTAACCTAGCTACTTGGTTTTTCTCCCTTTTCCAACAACAAAACCCTAAATTTTCCAAAACCCACCTAAGCCTAGATATCTAGCCTAAAATCCTTTACATTCTAGTCATCTCTTGGCTCTGATTTCATAGAGAGTGCCCTCTCTGGTTTGGTAAGGGTAGCTACCAAACTAAAATTTTTGTCTGTTGTTACCTCCATCGATCTCCTCATCATATTGGGACATTGTGGGGGATAATAGATGGCATGAGAACTAGGGAGTGCCAAGGTGTTCTAGTGAATGTAAGGTTCCCAAGTAATGGAAACATTTAATACTAGTTGTGAGGTAATGACTGCCAAGGTGTGTTAGGGAATGTGAGGGCATGCTAACATGTGCCAGATAGTACAAAGACATGTCAAACAAGCTAAGATGTGATAAGTGCTAAGGCATGTCAGATGTACAAGGGTGTGACAAAGCATGCCAGAGACTCTCAAGGCAACAAAATGGAATAAAAAGTTAAACTGCAAGGAAATGAGCACATAATAGGGTTAATAAGTCATCAATTTACCTTTTGCATGAGGGGCATGCTAGGCACACCAACACTGGGTGCCAATAGGTGCCAAGTGCCAAGTGTCAATGTATTCTAAGTGCCAAATCTTCCTTTGTTTCTTCTCATCTACTTTCCATAATTGATCTCAAATAACTTTAATATTAAACCATGCCAAAGAATACCAAGTCATCTCAACACATGCCAAACATTCTAGGACTTTCCAAGTTCCAACACGTGCCAAGTGACAATGTGCGTCAAGGAGTGTGATGCATGCTATGAAGTGGCAGAGCATATTGAAGAGTTCTAGGGTGTGCTAGATAGTTCCAATGCATGCTGAGGAGTGTTAGGGAGTACTAAGAAAACACAAGGGTCCACTAGGTCAAAATGCATGGAAGTGAATGAATATGAGGGTGTGTTGGGGAGTGTCAATGAGTGCTAGTTGTCATGCCAAGGAGGGAGTGACAAGGTATGCTAAGCATAGGTAAGGCACCTAGGAATATCAAGGCATGTTAAGAAGTGCTAGAGTCTGCTAGGTAGTTCTGGGGTGTGCTAACATGTGCCAAATAGTTTCAAGGCATGCCATGTGCTAAGACATGCTAGGATGTGTAGGGTGCCAAAGTATGTCAATATGCATTAAGGAGTTTTAAGGCAAAAAAAGGAATAACCAAGATAAAATGTAAGGAAATGAACACATAAGAGGGTTAATAAGTTGGTACTTTCTTTTTCAAAAGCGGCATGTTAGGCATACTAATAATATGTTCCAATACATGCCAAGTGCCAATGTGTGCCAAGTGCTAATGTTTGTCAATGCAATATTATGCCAAGGTGTTTCAGGGCATGCTAGGGACTATAGGGCATGCCAACACATGATAGGGGAATGCTATGTTATGCTAGGGCATGCCAACATGTGCTTGGGCGTCCTACTCATGGCAAGATGTTCTAGGTACAAAAATGTTCCAGGTACAAATATATTCCAAGACATACGAGCTGCCAAGGAATGTTCGTGTACTATTCCAAAGCATTTTAACGTGTGCCATGAGTGTTGAGGAGTGCTAGGTCTCTCTCATTAATATAATTGGCAGATCTTGATTATGTATTAAATAATATAGTTCCTACACACACTAGTGGAACTTTATCTGAAGGAAATTTTCTAGATAATAAACCTAATAGAGATGAATCATGTGTTGACTCATAGGAAAACTATATTCTTATGACTGGAGGGAAATGATAAACACTAATTACTTTTTAAGTATGGGGGATTACGCAGTGCATTATATTAGATATCATTTTGGGATTCAACTGCATTAAGTAAGTCATTCAAACAGTTGAATCCCAAAATGATATCTAACACTAATTACTTCTTAACAAATTGACTGACTATAATCACTATGACCTTGGACACATAATGAAAAAGACTCCAAACAATGGTCTTAAATCGTTATCTTTTGACAAAAAATATAGCAACAAGAACACAGCATCATCAAAAACTCATTGGAATGATCAATGATGACGAACATTTTTTGACCACCACCAAAAGTAACCAAAAAGAGAATTGGTGAGGGTCAATAAAACATCGTCACTAGAAGTGTCACCAAAGAGAGAATTAGTGATGGGCCTTTCATGACCCTCACCAAAAGTGTCATTGAAAATGCCTTTGGTGAAAAAACTTAAAGGAACATCACTATATACACTTACAACAACATTTTTTTAAAGATCATCACCATATGCGAAATTGGTGACGGACCTTAAAGGTTCGTCGCAGGCATGAAGTGTCATCAAAAATTCATTGGAATGATCAATGATGACGAACATTTTTTGACAGTCACCAAAAGTAACCAAAAAGAGCATTGGTGAGGAGCAATAAAAGATTGTCACTAGAAGTGTCACCAAAGAGAAAATTAGTGATGGGCCTTTAACAACCATCAACAAAACTGTCACCAAAGAGAAAATTAGTGATGGGCCTTTAATGACCCTCACCGAAAGTGTCATTGAAAATGGCTTTGGTTACAAACCTTAAAGGGCCATCACTATATACACTTACAACAACGCTTTTTTAAAGAGAGTCACCAAATGTGACATTGGTGATAGACCTTAAAGGTCTGTCACAAGAATGACCCTTACCAATGACCTTTTTTCTAGTAGTGGAGACTAGGAGTGTTTCTTGTCATTGCGGTAAAATAGAGTACCACGATTGCATGTAAGGAGATTCAAGTTAGTCATTATATCCGAATGAAAGAGGTTGTTGAAAGGTGAAGGGGATGGTGAGAGGTCATGAAGTTGAGTTTGGAATCTTGAGTTGTTGGTTGAAAAACATGGAAATGATTGAGAAGTTGTTGTTGTATATCCCAATCATGTTGATATTTCATAGAACGAATGAGTCGGGGTAGTCATGCGTGGTCCGATCTTCGTAGTGGGTGAAGCGATCTTAATGCTAAAGATTGGTGAGAAGACGACCTGAGTCAGGGTTCTTATGGTCAAATATATGAATTGAATATGGTGATGGGTATTATCCACAACAGATGGGGGGAGTATCTCCTAGATGGTCTCCAGATGGTGCATGGGAGAAGATTCCTGAGAAGATGTCGGTGTCCAGGGGGCCTTGGGGTCTTATTCTCTAGGAGGAAGATCTTCTTGAATTTTATAGAGGGGAAATCATGCTATACTAAGTTTTCCAAATATTTGAAGAAGTGGACAAGTGGATCAGATATGAAAGGTGTGAGTACAAATATCATAAGAATGTACTACATTTAATGCAGTTCATGTGCCGATGCAATAGATGGTCTACATGGTAGAATATTTCATATCTCTTAAAGATGATTGGTGAATAACGTCATGAGGTGGGATCTTAGATTCTGTGATGGTAAGAACGATTGAGGGCCAAAAATAATTTTTTCACAAGGTTGTCCATGCCTCTCAACATTAGGAAAGGTATGGTAAATGTTCGGAATGGTGGACTTGTGAGCAAATGTGACAATTATTGTTCTTGTGTATAGAATTTTTTGAGAGAGCAGGTCATGGGAGATGTACCAATAAGAGGAAGAAACCCCTTAGTTATTTCATATTTGGAAATTGGTTGATTAGATGTCCATCTCTGTCACATAAGGCGCATATGTTGGGCATAGCCAGCTTGGCCAAATTTTGGGCAGATTTTGAACAAGAAATCTGAGTTTTGTGGAGGGCATAGCAGAAAAGATGTTGTGGAGTACGAAGTGGACCTCGAAGTAGAGTAGTGGAGCAGAAATAAGACCACATAGCATAGGGCCTTCACGGCAAAGCCCCTCCCTATTTGTAAAAAGAATAAAATATTGTAAAAGTTGATGGTTTTGGACCATTGTCCCTTGTATTTTGGAAAGCATGGTATCAGGTTCATGGTAATGTAGCGATGTAATCCCTCATGTAATAATATATATAGGGATGAATAATAAATAAGGAGAACAAGTACTAATTGAAATATATGTTTATGGTTGTATTTTGTTGATCTGTACTTCAGAGAAAGCACGAGGCTCTGCAACTGAGTGCATGGAGGCCTAAAATGCAACTGAGTGCGCATACACCCTACAACTGTGTGCATAGGGAAGGACTATTTTTGGTACAAATTCTATATTATCTGCAGTTTATTTTAGTACTGTAAAGTTTATGAATGTTTATGATATGTTTAAGTGATAAATATAATTTTGTGAAGTAAAGTATAAGTGCGAAGTATTTTGAGAATGAAAAATAATAAGTCTTAAATCATAAGAAAATACAAGAGTGCCACATCGCAACATCTCTCACGCTACGTAAACCTGGTTCTGTAACCTCCCATAATCACTTTGGGTGAGACTGTGATCTGCTTACAGGCCATTACTGAGAGGGCCAGTGGTTGAGGGTTTTGTTGGTGTGAAGTAAACTTTGAACCTAGGTCAGCCCAACTTAAGCCAACAAATTCCTCCATTGTCGGGACAAATATTTGTTTTAGGGATGTTTATGTGGCATTCGTCGAAGAAAGAAATTCAATATTGGGTAGAATAGAAGGAACGAGAATTAATAGAACAAGAAAATAGAAGCTCTTGTTTGTCAACTAGAAGGTGGTTGGATAAGTATATTTTGGAAGGTCAATAGGAAATATTCTTTAGCTCATTCCATGTGGAGCTATACAAGTGGATATCAAGGTTGACTGAGAGAAAATATTGTTTTAAAGGAGACGAAACTAAGGAGTGGAATCCTAAACTAATACAATGACTCAAGAACACTAACAACAAGATCTGAGGAGTTGTTGACATGTGGATTGACAATATCTTGGGAGGATTCACTGCTGAGTTCATGATAGATTTAATTGTTTCCTATAACAAAGTAGAATGAAAATGTTTCAAAGGACCGAAAGTTACGTTCCTAAAATATTTGAACCTTTGGATTAAGATGGTTTTGTGTGAAAAGGGGATTTTACTAATGCAATCAGATTATTAGTTACTTATGTTTAGAAGGTCTGAAGAAGATACTAGTACAATGTGAAATGGAAAAACATATAAAATAGACACTAGAAAGATATCTCATGGCTGAAATCCAAAGAATTTTATAGAAGCTTACTATAGTCCTCTGTTAAGTGACTCTGAAAGTGAGGAAAATTGTCGTGAGAACCCTAAAGTAACCCCACAGTATTCACCTTTCGAACCTGAAATTTCGTTGAAACTAGAATCAAGTAATAATAGGGTATTTCTAGTTTTCCCATCCCCTACCCCTCCTACCCACCTACCCTCATCCCCCTCCCCTTATGAATCCCCTTTCCCCTCCCCCTTCCCCTCCCCCATCATAAAGAAATATGGTCGATGATATTAAGTTGCCTATTTCTAAAGGGACTGAATCAAAGGATATGGAGAAATTCTTGTTCTTATGTGAAGCAGTATAAACAATGAAACAGGTCCATGATGAAAATATGAAGAAAGCGCAACTTGTTACAAAATTTTAGGATAGATAGCTAACATGGTATATGAAGTATTCGAGCAATTAGAACAAACCATTTGCATACATTAAACAACGTTGGTAAAAGAATCCAAGAATTCGAAGTCTGAGTTGCATTGCATCATAGAGCTAAAAGAAATAAATAAAAAAAGCCTACTGAGTTTCTTTGGGAATTTGATCATGGTTCCAAGATACCATTGGATCAGGTGAGCTTCAAAATAACTTTGTAGAAACATAAATATTGGTTTATAGCTCCACTTCTACCTCATATAAGATTCCCTTTGTCACAATAGAATATAGAAACTCAAGCCCAAGCCTTAGAACTTTCGATGAAGTTAGAAGTTTGATGGGGGATACCAATGCTGGTATGCATCAGATCTAGAGTTAACTAGCAAATTTGACTCTGCAGATACAATATATGACGAGAAGTAAAGAAGTTCAAGAAGAAGTATGGTGTACAAAGTGTAAAGAAGAAGGCCATTCTAAGGAACAATGTCCTCTCTTCAGAAACTATATGGCTAGTGGAGCGTTGAATCCTTTGAATCCTTGATCTAGCTTATGGGGTGAGATATGTAAAACTAGAGGTGAGCATTGCACTGGAGACTATTATCTGTTGCAAAAGTATGTATAGACTCCAAGGAACCTATATTGCAAGTTCTTCAAATCAATGGGACATGATGAAACAATTTTTGACCTGATGAACTAATGATGGATCAAAGTGTTGATGCATATAGGATGCAAGCAAAGAACATGGACAACGCACTGGTCAAGGTGGTTATCAAGGTTGAGTTCGGGGTACTGGTCGAGGTGGTGGAGCTGGTCGAGGATGAGGACAGACTATCTTCTATAACTTTAGTTAGGAAACACAGTTCGTGAAAGAGTATCAGAATCCTACCACAACATGTAAGTATGGAAAACCTTTTGGTCATGTAATTGAAGAGTGTCCGATTTTTGTGGAAAAAATTCAAGAAAAGAGGAACCAGCAGCCAACAAAAAACATCTAAATGATGACTATGGAACCAAGGACTGATCAACCTAGCATAAATATTTTAACAAGAAGTGGAGATGTGATTGGGGATCATAAATCATATGGGAGGAAGGAAATCAAGGCTAAATGGGTCAAAAAGACTAATGAAAAAGTCCATGTGCTTGATATTCAAAGGGAAAAATAAGGATTTATGGAAGCGAAGTGAAGCTTTATGGAAGCAGGAGCTTCGCCATCCAACATGTAGGAGAAACAAAAGAATAGATATGATCTATCATCTTTGACACAAGGCCAAGCTCTGATAATATAGGAACAATATGCATCATATCAGGTAGATACTCTAAAATATTTTCTTCGAACTTGTATGAAATTTTTGCGATATCAAATAGTTGTAGAAGGACTTTAGGAATTGATAAATTCTTGCACATCTAAAGAAGTATTGTGGAGTGAGATGTGCAAAGTTAATAATTTACATATACAAAAGAGGTCTAGAAAATAAATGAGGCTTAGTGCAGAAATAGGAGAATATGACATGGACCAAGTTATTTTAGATCTGGGATATGAAGTTAATGTCCTAAAAAATAAAACATGGGAATTAATGGGTAAACCGAAGTTGCAATGGTCACGCATTCAACTAAGAATGGCGAACCAACAAAAGGTTGTTCCTCTAGGAAGATTATCAGGCATTACAGTAGACATTGAAGGGGTGCGCACTACTGTTGATTTTGAAGTGATAGAAATTATGGATGATAGTAAACCCTAGTGTGTAGTACTTGGACTAGATTGGGAATGTTCTAACATGGCTATAATCAACATAAAGAAGAGTCAAATGTTATTTAAAAGTAACAATGTGAGATTCATTGTTCCATTAGATCCATTAGAAGGAGCAAGGTATACTGAACTAGTTAAAGAAGAGTATACTGGAATAGACATAGACAACATTTATCAGATAACAGTCAAATAAGAAGAATGGATTAATCCCAGTACAGATGGAAAATTGAGTTGAGAACAAGAGAGTTCCTACACTTCAGATTCGGAAGAAGAATTAGAAAATTGGCAAAACATGTTACATGATGTCTCTACAAGGCGATGTGCAAAAATTACTAAATAAGTTCATTGTATGACATCTGAGGTATGTGAATTACCTTTTAATGATGG
This sequence comes from Pinus taeda, assembly GCA_000404065.3. Classification (NCBI taxonomy): domain Eukaryota; kingdom Viridiplantae; phylum Streptophyta; class Pinopsida; order Pinales; family Pinaceae; genus Pinus; species Pinus taeda. The sequence goes on from APFE030834123.1 coordinate 17,508, forward strand.
TTTGGTTAATATAAATACTTTTCATGAAGAATATGAAAAATAGGTATCAGAGTGTCAAATATTGCTAGCTCTAGATCTAACATTAAGAACTATTCCTGCTAGATTGTGGGATACACATAACAAGAATATAGGAACTTGGTACGAATGTGGAAGGTTGATATGGATAAGGTTTGGTTAGGTAGAAAAAGAATTGGTAGATATATATGATGGTCAAACTGAAGCTAGAGAGAACATCTAGCTTTGTATGACATCATGGAAGGAGATTCCACAAGAAGAATGGATGCATGGGTTTATCCATACATTGGAGATAATTTCTCAAAATTGATACTTGGAAACAAAACTTTGACATGGTACTATGAGCTGGGAAAAGATGGTTGATGGGTTTATATTGAGATTTAGCTTCGAAGATGATTATCCATATATATATTCAACCCTTCACATAGCTAAAAAGAACATTTTTGAGAATGAAATTCCACTCACTTAGCAACCTAATTGGGTTGCGCAACTACATAATGTACTGGAATGCGACAACATCACTACAGAAGAAGATGAAGGCCCTCACAATATTGACATAGTAGAATATCAAGGCTACCATGAAGTGAATGGGCATAAATTAGAAATTACTGATATAACAAATCCATTAAAGACAAGGAAGGTGAATATAGGGTCATAATATGAGACGAAGGTTGAAATGATCAGAGATTACTGGGATGAAGAAACAACCAGAAAAGTGATATATCATTTGCATGAATACCATGAGTTATTCACCACTATGTTCTCAAAATATGAAGGGCATAGTAGGAGACATGGGAGTTATGAAGATTCCTTTAAAGCTTGATGTGAAGCCTGTCAAGCAAATACCCTACAGATTGAATCCAAAATTTAAGGAGAAATTAAAAGAAGAGTTAGATAAAATGATAGTAGTAGGAATCATTGAACCTATGGAGGAGTCAGAGTGGGTAAGTCCCATGGTGGTCCAGGAAAATAAGGATAAAGGAGAAATTAGGATTTGTGTGGATCTAAGGAAATTAAATGATGCATGTGTGCATGATCCCTTCCCTACACTCTTTACAGATGAAGTGTTGGATAATGTAGGTGAACATGAGTCCTACTCATTCATGGATGGATTTTCAGGATACCATCATACCATAATTGCGCTAGAAGATCGACATAAGACTACCTTCACTATAGATTGGGGGTCATATCAATATACAGTGATACCTCTTGGACTGAAGAATACCTCTACCATATTTTCAAGAGTGGTTGTTGCAACTTTTAAATAATATATTCCCAAGTTATTAAAAGTATACTTTGATCATTTGACATTATTTGGGTTATTGAAGAAACATGTCGCAAGCTTAAGACGAATGCTCTACACGTGAAGATAGTATCAAATTTATCTGAATATTAAGAAGTGAATATTTTGTGTAACTTTTGGCATATTGCTAGGACATATTGTTTGCAAGCAAGGATTGATGGTGGATCCTGCAAAAGTTTCTATTATTGTGAATTTAACTCCACCAAAAATAGTGAGACAAACTTACACCACTTTGGGACATACAGGATATTATATGAAATTTATCAAAGGATATGCATAAATTAATGTCCTTGTGGAAAATTGTTGAAGAAAGATGTTACTTTCCTATGGAGAAACGAATGTCAAAAGAGCCTTGACACACTAAAAGAAAGGATGGTAACTTCTCCTATACTGGTATTTCCAAATTGGAATAAGGAATTTCATGTTCATGTGAATGCTTCATGCATAGCTTTAGGAGTGCTGTTGGCATAGCCTAGTGCAAGAGAAATCAATCACCCTATAACTTTTGCAGGTAGGAAATTGTCTAAAGAAGAAAAGAATTATACAACTATAGAAAGAGAAGGACTAGATATGGTATATGCTTTGCAAAAATTCAGACATTATTTGCTAGGATCACATTTTAAGATGTTCGCAGACCACTTTGCACTAAAGTACCTAGTCAATAACCAAGTTTTAGGAGGAAAAATTTGCAGATGGCTATTATTATTTTAGGAGTCTGACATTGAAGTTGTTGTTAATCTAGGAAGACTAAATGTTGGACCTGATCATTTGTCAAGGTTAGAGAAAAGAGAATAACAAACAAATATAGAGGAAAATATTCCTGATGCGCAGTTGTTTGCCATCAGGATAGTAGACAATTACTTCACTGATATTATTTAGTTCTTAGCAAGAGGGATGGCTCCTTCGAAATACACTACCCAACAGAAGAATAATTGGTGGTTAAGGCAGTAGATTTTTCATTGATAGCAAGACATTTTTATAAAAGTGGATTAGATGAAATACTTCACACATATGTTCCTGAGCATGAAAGGCATATAATGTTAACATAAGCTCATAGTGGGGCAGCTAGTGGACATTATGCAGGAAAAGCTACTGCGTAGAAAATTTTACGAGAAAGACTATGGTGGCCTACACTACATAAAGATGCAAATAATTACTATCGAGCTTTTGATATCTGCCAAAGAATAGGAAAGCCTTCAGGAAGAGGTGAGATGCCACTAATGCCACAAGTAACTTTGCATGACTTTGACAAATGGGGTATTGATTTTGTCAGACCTATCATTCCCGTAGGGAAAAGGATTGGTGCGAGGTATATAATCACTGCAACTGATTATTTGAGAAGGTCAACCAAAGCACATCTAGTGAATGCTCGCAACACAAAAATTGTTGTGAAGTTCATGTTTGAATATATACTCTCTATATTTGGGTACCCAAAGATATTGATGAGTGACCAAGGGTCACATTTTTTGAATAAGATGATTGAAGCATTAACTAAGGAATTTCAAGTTTACCACAAAACGAGAACTCCTTATCATCCTTAAGAAAATGGAACTATGGAGGCATTCATTAAAATTTTGGAGAATGCACTAGCGAAGGTATGTAATGTGAATAGGGATGATTGGGATCTTATAATTATAGTAGTATTATGGGATTATAGGACTACATTCAAAATTTTGATAGGTCAAACACCCTTTAGGTTGGTTTATGGGAAAGAAGTTATGATTCCCATGCAATACATTGTCCCTAGACTAATAATTGAATATTCTACAAACATGGTAGACCCCGACATATTGGAAGAAAGGATGTTGCAGTTACTAGCTCTGGAAGAAGACAGGTTTATAGTAGGATTTCATGAACAAGTGAAAAAAGAAAGAGAAAAGACTTGGCATGATAAGCACATTAAGAAAGACAAGTTTCAAGTAGGATACCTTGTTCTCCTCTATGATTGTAAGCTAGTGAAATTACCAGGGAAATTCAAAACACACTAGTTAGGACCATATATTATTAAGCATATGACTGATGGAGGCACAACACAGTTAGTAAATTTAAATGGAGAAATAATTCAAGAAAAATTGAATGGCAGTAGATTGAAGTTGTACATGGACAACCTTGTCCATGTGAATTTTCCCTAAAGAATAAAGAAGGAATGTGTTAGTGTCACATGCAATTGAAAGTGGACACTAGAATATAAACTATGTTGTAGAGAGAGCTTCGACAAAGAATGTATTTTGCTACAATCAGGAATATGTCAAAGTTCACAGGAAGCCATGATGTAAGACAAATCTGTGCTAAAATATGGATCATGTTGAAGCCCACTAAAAAAGTAGAAATATGACCCTTAAAAGGGAAAAGACACACATAAAGTCACATTTAAGATGTCATATTTGCAAAATTTATGGATAGATACACATTTAATGATGAAACCTGAACATAATTGGGACAAAATCAAATCAAATGATTAAGTACGAAGGCCAAAATTTCTATATATAAGCCAAATCCCACGCCGATTAAGAACTTTGTTGAATCGATAGTTTGAGAGAGTAATAGTGTGAAGTAGTTAGATATATTTGTTGCATGAATATCCTGTCGACTGGAGAATTTGTGTGAATATTTAACAAGAAAGGTTTAGAAGGAGTTATAGAAGCATTCGTTGTAGAAATAGTTGCTACACCCGCAACATCACCAGTCGCACCACCCATAGTAGCAACAACCTCAGTAGCAAGAATCACCATAGATGTTGTGGACATTGCTAAGGCAAAACCAACCAAAGAAAGTAATGAACAAGAAAAAGCAGGAAAAGGAGCTTGTGAAACCTATGAAGCCTCAAAATAAACCTCACCAAATTGACATAGAAGAATAGTTGGAGGAAATGTAGAAGGGGGAAGGTGGTGTAGTGTTCATCTCACCTTTTCCCTCATAAATACCTCCAAGGAAGCCAAATTCCAAACAATTAAAGGTTTGCAAATATGTGAAGCATAGGACATCCACACCATTATTACTGGAGGATGTTTCATTTGAATGAGAGATTTTAGGAAATATTCTGTAGCTAAAGTTTACAGACAAAGATTTTAGTGACCAGATGAAGTACCCACAGTTCACATTGGGCTGATACTTGTAGAAGATTCACTAACCAGACAATGGGGTGACGAGGTTGGAACCACAACAATGGGTAAACAGGTTGGTGCAATCAGGGTTGCTCAATATGTTGAATGTGTCACACCTCAGCAGGAGTTTAGTGAACATACCATGTTTGCACCAATTATTGGTGTTAGTTCATGATGGACACCTGTGGATGGGGGAAAATCCCCATAGACCAAATGATGATTTGGAGAATCACAAAGCGACCATACCAAGGGTGGAACCCCACAGAGGATTTCATTGAGAAGGACCTGGACCGTGCCTTGGTAGAAATCATGAAGTAGAAGTATGGGTTGGTCAAAGGCAACAAGGGATACCACATAAACTCTATTAGTGACCAAGCAGCCTGCTTCGTGGCACATATTATGGTTGGAAAGATTGTGACAAAGTTTCGCGCAAATGAAGTCCTTGCACCGGTGGTGGATTTATCCACCCGATGTGCAAATGGAGTCTAGTATAACTAGGTTCCATACTTATGCAAATAATTACTAGATGACTATCACGAGGTATAGTAAAAAGGTACCCCTTTTCACTATGCCTAGTTGATTTTAATTATCGTGCTATTAGTATGGAAGGAGATGAAGGATACATAGTTCCCTTTGATGCCTACAGATTTTTGTGAGGCTGCAAGGTATGCTTCACTGTGGCATACTACTCCACCATCGTGAGCCCAAGAAATTACTTCCATACTATATGACTCTGCTAGACGAAGGAGGGGATAGCGCCATAGAAGATGAACTGGATACTTCACACCATGGCGAAGGAAGTGGAAATGATAAAGAAAATGAATCAGAGGAAGAAGAAGAATAACATCATAAAGAGGAATGCCATGATGAAGAGCATCATGAGGAGGAGCCTCAAGGAGGAAAATATACAACTAAGGAAGAAGAGAAGGTAGAAACAAAGAGATTTTCCACAGAGAAAAGGAAGAGCCAAGGTGAAGCTCCCACCAAGGACAGAAAGAAGAATAAGGTGAATAAGTCAAAGGAGTTCACACCAGTGGCTATCACTGAGGGATACTTTGACCAAATTGGAGACAAGGTTCAAGAGATCACAGTGGAATCTTGGACTGGGTTGAAGACCGCTACAATGAGCTTATCGCAGGTGTGCAGGAGAGGGTTATAGAGTTGAAGCTTCTGGAATTATCAACTAGACAACCTACATAAATATAGTAAATGGTTACAGAAGGAAGGCCAATCATGCCTACCCTTACATTGAATTTAACACAGATACCTATAGGGGCTCTATGGCTTGAATCACCAAAAAGTCAGCAGCAGGCCAAGGAGTGAACACATATAAAGATGAAAATTGTAGCATTGCCACTACCAAGGTTACATAAGCTACATGAGGATATTATAGAGGAGTTAAATCTAAGGGAAGACCAAGAATCATAGCTCAACATACAGGTGGAAAAGGAGTGGGTTGTACTATCACAGAAGCTTGACCAGACAATACAAGAGAGAGATGAGATAGCAAAAGAATATCAATAGCTAAATGATGTTGTAGAAACAACATGTAAGGGAGTTCAAGACATGGAGGTCCATGAAGAGTATCGACAGAAGAAAAGGTTGCAAATCTTGGCCATGCAATCAAAAAGTAGAAAGGCAATTTTTTCTCGACACATTTTGAGTATGAAGTAAAAATCAATGAGTAGCAACTGAAGCTGCAACCAGCTACGTCGTAGGATGTAAGAGACTAGATGAAGGTTGACCTAAAATTATTCATGGTTAGCATCTCTGCAACATTGGTAGACTACAAAAAACCACTAGATGAGATTATGCATATTTGAACTTCACTTGAGGAAGATCCAAGTGTTTAAAAACTATAGGAGGAGATGTAGCAAAAGCTATAGAAATCAGAGGAAATTCGAGCAGCTACGAAGACATTTCCTATATCACAGAATCAAGAAAACATCAATGAAGTGAAGGTGTTGCAGAAGAGGATCCAAGAGAAGAAGAGGGGAGAGTAGACATTGATAGATAGAACTGATCCTTGGCAGGACATGGCCTTTCAATTCTCCCAGAGAGTAGATGAGAAGTTCTAGGAGCTTCGAAAGAAAGATGAAACATTTCTACAAAAGACTACAAAGCATGTAATAGAAGCATTGTTGGAAGAAGAACACTAGGAGGATAAACAAATGACATAATTTCTCCAACAGTTCAATGAGGCCTATAACAACATTTCACAAAATGTTAAAGGCACATCAACTATGTGACTCGGAATGAGTCACATGTGAGTGTTGGGGGCCTATTGGTCGTAGACAAACTTGGTGATATTTTGGGCAAGAAATCTCTGTTTTGTAGGGCACACAGTAGAAAATAGGTTGTGAAGTATGAAGTCTACCACACAGTGGATCAGCGAAGCACAACAAAGACCTGCAACAAAGTCACCATGTAGCATAGGGGCTTCAAGACGAAGCCCCTCCCTTTTTGTAAAAATCATAAAATATTGTAAAATTTGATGGTTTTGGACCATAGTCCTTTGCATTTTAGAAACCATGGTATCAGGTCCATGGTAATATAGTGATGTAATAGTATATATACGGATGAATAGTAAAGAAAGGGAACATGTATTGATCGAAATATATGTTTATGGTTGTATCATGTTGATCTGTACTTCATAGAAAGGGTGAGGCTCCACAACTGAGTGTGCGGAGGCCTAGGCCTATAGCTAAAATCATATACCATCTGTAGCTTACTGCATAGACACCCTGTAGCTATGTGCACAAGGAAGAAATGTTTGTTGTACAAATTGTATATTATAAGCAACAACACTTGTGGACATAGTTCCACATTGGGTTGAACCACGTAAATTCTGGGTCTTCATGTGTTGATTTTCTTATTATCGACATTTTATTTTAGTACTGTCAATTTTATTAATGTTTATGATATGTTTAAGTGATAAATGTAATTCTATGAAGTAAATTATAAGTGTGAAGTATTTTTTGAATGTGAAATAGTAAGTGTTAAAGCATAATAAAATAAATGAGTGTCACATCGCAACATCCCTCAAGGTGCAAAAGCCTGGTTTTGCAACCTCCCATAATCACTTCGGGTGAAATTGCAATCTTCTTATAGGTTGTTGTCGAGAGGGCTGGTGCTTGAGGGTTTTGTTGGTGCGTAGTAGAATTTGAACATGGGTCAACCCAACCTAAGCCAACATCATGTGTGGGTAGGTTTTAGCAAGGTTGATTTTGGCAACTTCACCATCCTAGTGGAAATTGATCTGAAATTGATCGAAGACAAATAATAAGGTATTACAGACTCATGTGCATGGATTTGCCTATGTTAATTTATGCAACGGATCGATAAGATTATGAAATACACAGGCACTGAAGTAGTTAGAGAAAACATAACAAGCAAAACATATAAACACAATAAGTTTAATAAGGATTTCACCCAATACTCCTGGGCTATGTCTCTCGGTCCAACCTTCAGTGGTGGCCTCTCTATTATGTTTTCAAAGCAGCGTTTTTACAATAGTGAGCTCAATTTGAGTCTCACGCAATAGATAGAAATCCGCAAGACTGTACTTTGATTCTCCAAGTCTCTGGAGTACACAGAATCTCTTTACTAATTCTCGACCTCCTATGAGTCAGAATGGTATGAGTCCAATCTCAGACTCAATACATGACAAGCAATTACAGAGGAGTTTGCTTGAACCTCCCAAGCCTTCTCTGGAGTACACAGACTCTCTGACTCTCTTTGTCTCTGTCTCTGGCCTGATGCTACCTTTTCTCCTACAGGTCAGCTCGGATTCTTAGCTCTATTCTTTGTTCTCAACTTTCTGCTTCTAACTTACCTATCCCTCTCTCTATCAGTTCATGGCTTTAAAGCCATTCTACTATTTGACTATTCATTTCCTCTTCCTAGCTTTCTAGTTCCCCTACCTCTGTCCATTTGAATTCCTCTATTTTACGTCATCATCACTACATAACACCTCACAGGGAGGTGGCCACTTGTTTCATAATGAACTGAGTGTCAATTCTCTTAGACGTTTTCAAAATGACTATTTATTCCGTTAACTCCAAGAATGCCCAAGAAACATGTCCTTCTGCCAACGCATCATCCACGTCAGACTTCAAATCGTATACAACTTTGTTTGTTTACTTCGTCAGGTTGGGTCATCCATCAGAATGCTTTTCCGCCGTGGATATGGAGCCTCCAGATCCTACGGTCTCTGTCCATATTGTGCAGGTAAGTAACATGATGTTTACCCGTTCGATGTGAGTGGTTTTCTCTCTCTTCCACCAAACGCGTGGCACCCCTTGTGTGGCATCTGGTGGGACTCAGTTGAAACCGCTTACTACTCAAAACCCTTCTGATATTTTGCCAATTTTTGTGCACCCCACTTTTGACAGAATAGGTGTGATATCTATTGTGTTTCATGATTTTTCGTGTCCGGGCAATCGAGGTTTTTCCTTCTTTGAGGAGTTTGCTCCGTGATATTCGATTAGCGACTTGTCACTAATTGAATATCAAAAACTGCCCCCGTTTCTTGAAATGACCTCCCGTTCTGCTAATTCATGATAACGCGTGTTACCATGGGCCAATGGTCTGCGTGCTTGACCAAAGGTCCTTGTTGCTCCATACTGATCACAATTTATAACTATTACGAGAATATCTCTGATAAGCTCAATATTTATAAGACTTTCAAACTTTGGCATGAATTTTACAGAGTTCATGAAAACTCAGAGAGTGTTCTGGAATCCAATTTAGATCACCACCTTCCCATTGAAAAAGCTTTTGGACCACCAAAAGTTGGGTTTTTTTTTTCAAGCATCAACCAAGTGAGGGTACAAATTCCTCGCCTTCCAAATTTCTATCCATTTCACATTGCTTGGTTTTGAACCTTTGAGTCCAATCCTGAGGTACTTAACATCCCCTTTAAACGTAGTTCTCACCTTCCTATCTAGAACTGTATCTTTTTGCAATTCATTGAGATATTTAGGTAACAAATCATCAATAGAAGGCAACTGACTCTACTCTTCAGGATCTTCAATCAATGAAAATTCAAATAGTCTCAAGCTTTCTACATTAACTACCGAACAGATGTGCATGTAAGCTGGAAAATCAAGGCGAAAAGCATTCTCACCAATGTTCTCAAGTATCTTGAAAGGTCCATACCTTATTGGCTTCAACTTCTTACCTTCACCTTGCATTCTATCTTTGCTGATATATAGCCAGACTTGATCACCAACTTGTAAGCTATGTTCAATCTGATGCTTGTCATGCCTTGCCTTGCACTTGGCTTGGCTCTTTTCCAACTGTTCCTGTACTGCCTAGTGAATCTCTTGGATTTTTTCAATCAACTTGGTTGCCTTGTCCACGTCACTGTGTCCATTAATCACTATGTCTTTACCAAAGACAAAATCTGAGGGAGACCATGGTGTGAAACCAAAACATGTCTCAAAATGAGATCTATTTGTAGAAAAATTTTAGCACGGTTGTAAGCATGTTGCACATAACATAAATTTTCATCCCAAAGCTTGGGATGCTTGCTGCAATAGCCTCTAAGCAACTGGATCACTGTCCTGTTGACCACTTATGTTTGGCCATCTGTTTGTGGATGAAAGGTTGTGATCTTCTTCGGTCTGGTGTCCATCAATTCCCACAGACTTGACCAAAACTTCCCAACAAATCGGGAATATCGATTAGATACAATGGAAGTGGGTAATCCAAAATGAACGCATACATGCTGAAAGAACAACTTTGTTGTTTGTTCAGTTGTAATCTATTTGTTACAAGGTATTAAAATACAATAACATATAAATAGTTGTGACCTTTTCTAGATTTAGTCAGTCCCCCAACAAAGTCCATGGAAACACTTTCCCAAGGACGAGAAGGAACTGGTAGTGGAGTGTACAAGCCTAGTTTTCTATTGTTGGGCTTGCTTTTAGCACACATAGTACACCCTCTTACATATCGAGAAACTATCTCATTCATTTTTGGTCAATAACAAAATCTTTGCAGCTGTGTAACTATTTTACTTACACCAAAGTGACCTGATATTAGAGAAGTCTGTGCTTCTTGAATTATCTTTACTCTTTTAGTTTGTGGATTGCATAACTTTCTAAAATGATACAGGATTTGGTCCTTAACATGATAATCCAATTCATCTACTTGTTTTCCGCAACTTAAACTTGTATATACATCTTTAAAATCTATATCTTGAGAAAACTGTTCAATGTAGCTTTCCTGCAATACTGAATTATGCTTAAGTATAGTAGACACATTTATGATTGGTCTGGACAACATATCTGCAACTTTATTGTGTATGCCCTTTTTATATCTAATGACAAGATGAAACTGTTGTAGAAAACCTATCCACCTATAGTGTCTTGATTGCTGCAACTTAGTTTGGGAGTGTAAATATTGAAGTGGTTGATGATCAGTATGTAGAACTATCTCTTTACCCATTAAATAATGTTTCCACTTTTTCACACTCTGTACTAATGCATACAATTCCTTATCATATGTGGGATAATTAACTACTGCAAAATTAAATGTCTCAGAATGATAACATATGGGTTTATCGTGTTGCATCAACACTGCTCCCATGGCATAGTCACTGACATCTGTTTCAATCTCAAATGGCCTTTGAAGATCAGGTTGTGCTAGTACTAGTGTTGTACTAATCTTTTCTTCTAAGGAGTCAAAGGCTTTCTGCTGTTTTCCTCCCCATTGAAACACCTTGTTCAATCCGGTTAAAGCATGTAAGGGAGCTGCAATCAAGGAAAAGTTAGCAATAAACATTCTCCAATACTGTGCTGCTCCAAAGAAGCTTCTAACTTCTGTAGCAGATTTGGGATTAGGCTAGTTTACAATGACTGCAACCTTAGAGGGATCTATCTTCAATTCACCACCCCCTACAATATGACCCAAATAATTCAAATATGTTTTGCCAAATTCACATTTTGAGAGTTTAACATAGAGATTTTTTCTTTTCAAAACATCTAGAGTCTGCTTGACATGCTTCAAATGTTCTTCCCATGTTTTACTAAATATAGGAATGTCATCTAAATATACAATGACAAAATCATCAATAAAAGGCATGATTACATCATTCATTACTCTCATGAAAGTAGCAAGAGTATTAGTTAAGCCAAAAGGCATAACTAACCAGTCATACAATCCCTGCTTTGTTTTGAAAGCAGTCTTCCAGGCATCTTACTCTGCAACTCTGACCTAATGGTAGCCA
>APFE030834123.1:29223-59972 GCA_000404065.3 Pinus taeda
ACTATTTCCTTTTGGGGTGGCATATTTTTAGGTTCTTGAAATAGTATATCATACTCTGAAACAACACTTTCTAAATCAACTTGTTGCTTAGCATCACAACCCTCAAATACACTAGTTTTATCAGGTTTATTTTCCTTTACAACCATCAATAAAAATTGCTTGCATGAATTCACAACTCGTTTCATCTGCCCTAAGTTTATGAGAGTAAAATTAATCTTGAGCTTATGAGCTCTTACAATGTATTCGATTCCATCTTTAACAAGTAGATACTTGTTCTCAGCTCTATAGAAAATACCTTTCCGATCATACAAGTAAGGACTTCCTAAAACAATTCCACATATATAACGAACTATATCTAACTCAACCTCATCTACAAATGCTAACCCAAAAGAAAACTTAAGTTTACATTGTCTAGTCACTTGTAGCTTTGCTTTATCACATAACCAACCTAATGGATATGGCTTCTTGTGAGGTGTGGTTAGTAATCCGAGCTTGTTTACAATTGCTTCAGAAATTAAATTTACTTGTGAGCCACTATCAAACAAAGTATCAATATTTTGATGCTTGGAAATAACTTGAATATGAAGAAGCTCATGTCTTTTCCTGTCATTTTCTTCATTATCAGTGGATTGTGTAGAATTACTAGTAGATGGTTTAGAATTTTTACCTTTTATACCTGTGGCTATGATTGGTGTTTCATCTCCTGAGACGGACCCCAAATCCTTTTGAATAACTACAACAGTCTTCTTTTTTTTCCATCGAACTTCTTGGGTCTCAGCTCCAGATGCAGAATCTAGCAGTGTCCATCATCATGTCCATCCTTCTTGTAGTGAGTTCATGAAGGCTTGGTCTTTTGAACAACATTTTTCTTCCTCTATTTCCATTTCTGCCTTTTCTTTTCCTTGTTTTTCCTTGAAGTGGGTTTTGATGATCCCCCAACTTCTGGGTTCACATTATTGCCTCTAGCCTCTGGATGTGTAGCCTGAACAGATACCTCATCTATGCTAGTGGGATTAAACATGAGAATGGTGTGCTTTAAATAGCTATGTAGACCACCTATATACTTCAACAGAGTTTCAGCTGAGTCTAAAGAAATTCCTAGAATCAAAGCTCTTTTTCTAAATTCTTGAGTGTAACATTGTACACTTTTCCCTTTTAGTTGGTTAAGAGTTTGCCAGCCCATCATGGCTTGCTGCATATAAGCTAATGGATAGAATTGATTTTTAATTGCAGAAACAAATTCACTCCAGAAATAAATAATTTTACCATGCTTTTTCATGTCAGCTTGCGTCCTACCTTCCCACCATACCAAGGCAGTGCCTTCAAGGCGTAGGCTGGCTAGCTGAATCTTACTTTTGTCTGAATCAATGCTTTGCACCCTGCAATACACATTAATCTGTCTAATCCAATTATCCAGCTTCTCTACATTCAAATCTCCATCATATATCGACAAATAAAATTTAACATCTAATTTAGTCAAAGATGTTTTCTTTTTGTTTTTAGGGCTATTAGGAGATGTGGCCAACTTTTCTTCTTTCCCTTTTCCTTTAGAATGGTCATGGATGAGAGATTCTTCTACTCCTTTATCTTGTTTTGATATTGATTAATCTTCATCTCTACCTTTCTTAAATTCTCTATACATTTCCTCCACCATGGCTCTCATGGTCATGAAACTATCCATGAACTGGGAGTCTAATTCCAAGGGACTTTCTTGTACCATTTTCCTCTTAGGGTAAACTCTTCCAATTTCTGGGTTAGTTTCAACCAATTCTCCTTCTCCTAATTTGAGCTTTGTCCTAGTTAGAATTCAACAACAAAATCCAGCACAATCTTGTCTAACCTTAACAACCTAGAGCCCTGATACCACTTGATCCGAAATTGATCGAAGACAAATAATAAGATTGCGAAATACATAGACACTAAATCAATTAGAGAAAACATAACAGGGAAAACATATAAACAAATTTTTTTTAATAAGGATTTCACCCAATACTCCTGGCCTACATCTCCCGATCCAGCCTCCAATGGTGGCCTCTCTATTATGTTTTCAAAGCAAAGTTTTTACAACAGTGAGCTCAATTTGAGTCTCACACAACAGATAGAAATCAACAAGACTGTACTTGGATTCACCAAATCTCTAGAGTACATAGAATCTCTTTACTGATTCTCAACCTCCTATGGGTCACAATGGTATGAGTCCAATCTGAGACTCAATACATGACAGGCAATTACAGAGGAGTTCGCTTGAACCTCTCAAGCCTTCTTTGGAGTACACAAACTCTTTGACTCTCTCTATCTCTGTCTCTAGCTCGATGCTATCTTTTCTCCTTCAGGTTAGCTCAGCTTCTTCTCACTATTCTTTGCTCTTAGCTTTCTGTTTCTAACATATATGTCCCTCTCTATGTCAATTTATGTCTTTAAAGCCAATCTGCTTTCTGACTGATCGTTTCTTCTTCCTGGCTTTCTAGTTCCCCAACCTTTGTCTGTTTGAATTCCTCTGTTTTACGTCATCATCACTGTATAACGCCTCACAGGGAGGTGGCCATTTGTTTCATAACAAACCGAGTGTCAATTCTCTTGGATGTTTCCAAAATGACCATTTATTCCATTAACTCCAAGAATTCCCGTGAAACACGTCCTTCTGCCAATGCATCATCCATGTCGAACTTCAAATCCTATACAACTTTGTCTATTTACCTCATCAGGTCAAGTCATCCATCGGAAATCTTTTCCACCATCGATCTAGAGCCTCCAGATCCTACGGTCTCCATCCATATCGGGTGGGTAAGTAACATGATGTTTACCCGTCCGATGTGAGCAGTTTTCTCTCTCTTCCGCCGGATGCATGGCACCACTTGTGTGGCATCAGGCGAGACTCGGTTGAAACACTTACTGCTCGAAACCCTTCTAATATTTTGCCAGTTTTTGTGGTCCCCACTTCTGATGGAATAGACATGATATCCATTGTGTTTCATGATTTTTTGGGTCTGGCGCTCAAGGTTTTTCCTTCTTTGAGGGGTTTTCCTTGTGATATTCGATTAGCAACTTGTCACTAATTGAATATTAGAAATTTCCCCGTTTCTTGAAATGGCCTCCCGTTCCGCTAATTCATGACAATGTGTGTTACCATGGGCTGACAGTCTACGTGCTTAACCAAGGGTCCTCGTTGCTCCACGCTGATCACAACTTGCAATTGTTACGATAATATCTCTGATAAGCTCGATATTTATAAGACTTTGAAACTTTGGCATGAATTTTAGAGTTCATGAAAACTTAGAGAGTGTTTTGGGATCCAATTCAGATCAGAGATTGATGTAGGGTGATAGGCTGAATAGAAATGAGCACAAGGATGAATTGAGTACACAAATTCTTCCTTGAAGACACAATAAATGGTATGAGACATATCATCTGTAGCTATGGTAGTAGGTAGTGATGGTGTCATAGTATTGTACTAATGGAGGGCCGCCAATGCATCTTGATATTGAGGGAGAATGGGACAATGATGTGTGCAATGATTGTGATGTTTACAAATAGCACATGGGTGGTTGTGCGTAAACCCTTACTATGTGATGGGGTGGCCTTATCTCTCGAAGGTGGAGGTAAGGCCATGGGTACCTTTAGGGTGTGAAGGAGAGATTTCAATTCTTCCAACATTGGGCATTGGTTGGTAGGGTGTCTTGTTACATTACATAATGCACATGGAGAAGGAACCCTGGGGGAAGAGTTCGATAGGGTATCAACCTTCATACCTTTTGGTTTATCCCTCTTGGAAACACCTACTGGTGTCAATGTATGTATGATCCCTAGGAGTGTGGTGTCTTGACGGATGTTTAAAGGAATCATTTCAATTGAAGTAATACCCAAGCTTGTTGACATGACCTAGGGGGTAATACCAAACCTATATCACGAGAGCCATGTTAGGGAATGTGAGAGTTTCCATGACTTGGTCTGAGACAAAACTAGGTGGAGGGTATAAGAAAGGTGTTTGGGTTATTATGTAAGGTGAGAAGGGTGGTTCAGTTGTCAAAACCTTGGGGGTTTCTGGAATTGATTTAGGTTCTTGGGATTGGGTAGCATTTTATGAACTCATCATTCATACTAGTGTTGTGAATATTGGTGTGACTATTGGAGGATGTCCTGAATATGTGATATGTGTCAAGGAGTAGCGATGTTTTGAACATCCCTAGGCCATCCTCTGTTAGGGATGGGACCAATTCATTTTGAGACCTAAGAAAGGGTAATAAGCAATCAGGGGATGGGGATGATCACATCTTGTAATGTGTTAATTGGTCAATGTTTATGTTTTTCCCATTGTGCAGAATCATCATGGTGTGAAACAATGATGATGGTATTTATTTCATGGCATACATATAGGTACACCCCAATAAGATGTTGTAATGTTTGTTGAGTGTCAAGAAAATCAATATCTATGAGAACGATTTTGTTGGCAAGCTCTAATGAAACATTTCTAAAAAGTCATAAGGGTGTTGATGGATGTTCATCATTTTCACTTCAAGTGATAGGGGAAGTAGTGAGCTAAGGTGAACCCATATTTCTCCAAAATAACTTGGACATGATATAAGTGAATTCCCCCTCCTCAACGATGTACTAATGGATGATGATATTCCAAATGATTATCAAAATATGAAAGATGATTATCGATGCTAGTCATAGTTTTTAGTAGTTCAAGTAAAATTCTATTAATTAAAAATCCGATTGGTTGATTTCACCTAACATGGAAAGTAGGGCTTTGCAGTGAGTTCGACAAGTATGTAGGACTTCTAATGCTGACATGATAAAGGGAGATTGTGTAAAGTCATCAACAATGTTGTAGCTATAAGTAGCCTTTGAATTATAAATGGCATGATGTAATGCCCTTTTGACCATATTTAGAATAGCTTTAATGGGGGTTCATGGAAAATTCAATGGTGAAAAAATTGTAGTGTTAGCTTATGTTGAAGGATTTATTTCTGGAGGGGTTCCAGAATCAAGGTTTTTGTAACTGTCTCCTCCCACATTTACCCACTTTAACCAGTTTTCCCAGGGTAAAAATGAGTTAAGGGTCACTATTATAAGACTCAAACTCGTATATGACCTTAAGGAAATTGAGCCGATGACTTATGACTTTATTGACCTCCCTTAGGTGCCACAAGACCTCTAGGAGAAACCCAACCCCTCTAGGTGTCCAACGCCTAAGTTAGCTCTCTGTTCATTGACCTGGAGCCTTATATGCTCCCTTGTCAAGGCATCCAAGCAACTATAACCCTCCAGCTACTCCCATAGCGTTTATTTCCAGTTACTATGGAATTTTTCAATCAATTTTGTGCTAGCAACCGTGAACTCTGAGCCACTTTTTCAGGGCTAAGAGTTAGAATCCTACCCATAACTCAGTGAAACTTCTAGAGATGATGAATCACATAGAAAAAAGGCTTCTGAAACAAAACTTAAATTAGGAATTGACCAAATCTTTCCCAACTAGGACTGAAATTTTGTCAAACACATGATGAACATGCAACGTACAAGTCATGAATGCATATCTGAAAATGAGGATATGAAAAATTATTTGAGATTTAATAAGAAGCATTTATGTCTTCTCACCCTATAATTTTCATAACACTAATTAGTTCATGCATTCATTAAAAATTCATTCATTGAATGAAATGAAAATATAGAGTAGAGGGAAGGAGAAAGGGTATTGAGAAAACAAATGAGACTACTTAGATCTGTCACATAACCATGCTTATAATCAGCATATAACCAAATATATAATAATTATAGAGCAAAGATTAAATCCAAATAGTAACAAGTAAATTTACCTATCAATGACTAGAGAAACTTACCTCTTATTAACCATATGAAAAAGCCAACCAAGTTAGGGACTTCCATGTACCACCCGACCATAGATTGGGCTGAACCAAATCTTTCTTTCATCCAATCAGCCCCGTGCCATATTCCAAGCATGAATGTTGGATCTCATGGGATAAACCAATCCATAAACAAGCAAGGGAATATATGTTAAACCACATCAACCCTCACCATACCGTGATCTCACCTAAACTGCCTCCAAGATCACAAAACCAAACTGAGCTTGGATGCCTCAGAATTACTTCACCATCCCTTCAAGAATTTTCCTATCTCCACCCCCAACCTTGGGGATTTTCTTGAGACCACCTCACTGAGATCGAAAACCTTTCAGCAATCTAGAGCTCAACTGAGAAAGAATCCCATCACACCATGGCTATATGGAAATGGAAAGAAAAGGCGAACAATCATTATTATAACCCAAAACAATCCATGCCATTGACCACAATGAAACCAAATACACACATGCACATACCATGCATGCCAAAACTAGCTAGGAAATGCTACATGCAACCTATTAGTTGCAAGTATTCATGTTGAACCTATTGATCCAAACTTTCCTTGCTTGATCCTTGCTTTCTTTTTAGTTCTTTATGCTTCCTTTGCTTGCTTTCTTTCCTTCTACTCTCGGTGATCTTCTCCTCTCTGAAAGTCAATTCTAAAAATGAACTTACAAAAGGCTACAAATTGATGCTTTAATGCCTTTTTATTATTCATGCCTCTAATTTCTCCATTATTCCTTAATTTTCATTCAATTTCCTCCTCACATGCAACCTCTGACATTTCACCTCCCTTCTCTCCTATTTTCCTTTATTTTCATAAATGAACTGCCAATAGTACCCTTTTGTCGTTGCCAATTTCCTTAGGCATAAAAAACCAAATGAATGCCTGCGAGGATGTTTTACCAAGCATTTAGTTTGGAATAAGTGTCCCTTAACCTTGTTCTTATTTTTCCTTTATTAAAATTTATTACATAAACTTTTAACCTGTGGTTGTTATAGAACACTCCCCCTTAGGGGAACACCACCCTCAGTGTTCTATGACACCTACAACCAACAAGATCATTGAAAAGAAAAACATACTTCCCATGGAGATTTATAACTTAGCTTGATGTAGTATTTATAATGAACAACTTGCTCAAAAGAAAAACCATCATGACAACATAACAACCATACCGCTTATTGGATATTTATAACAAACTCATGGAATTATTTACATCCATGTACACACACACACGCACATGCATGCACACATAAACATATACCAAATCTACTTTACCTAAACCCACAAATAATGAAGGATACATAGCTCGCATCTGATCAACCATCTCCCATTTATCTTCATCAAGCCCAAAGTTCTTCCACTGCACTTTAACTTTCTCGATTTCTTTGTTCCCGAGCATGAGTTGGTTCCATTGCAATATGTAATGAGGTTCTGGCTAGAATTGTCCTTCTAGGTCTACCTGTAATATAGACTAATCAATAACATTATCAACATCCTTTACATATCTATTAAGAAATTAAATGTGGAAAACATCATGGAATTTCACTGTCGGAGGCAGTGTAAATTTGTATGTGACTGGCCTAATCCTCTCAAGGACCTCAAAAGGCTTGCAATACCATGGTGCTAATTTGGTACATGATCCAATCCTCAAGGATCTCTTCTTGTGCTTGATGTGCAAATACACATGTTTCCCAACCTAAAAATCCTTAAATTCCCTGTGTTGATGTCCATAGCATTTATGCATGTCCTGTGCTTCCTTTAGATTATTCTTTATAATGTGTATCTCATGTTCCATTTTTTCCAACATATCTAGTCCAATAAGTACCATGTTCACTAGTTCGCTCCATCTAATGGGAGTATTACAACTCTTCCCATATATTGCCTCAAACAAACCCATCCTTAGTGACTCTTGATGATAATTTTTGTAAGAAAAAATGACCAATGGAAAGTACTCTCCCCATCTCCTTTGCTGGTTCATGGCATACATCCTTAGCATATCCTCCAGAATCATGTTTACCCTCTTTTTTTGTCCATCTTTCAATAGATGACAAGTTGTAATAAAGACCAAATTTGTCCCAAACTTGCAAACAACCCTTCCAAAACTTGGAAGTGAACTTCGCATCCCTATCTAACAAATTCTTCTTCAGAACACCATGCAATCTCACGATCTCCCTTATGAATACCTACGACACATCACTAACTCAATAAGTAGCCCTCACTAGAAATAAGTGTGATACCTTGCTTAATCTATCGACCACAACCATGATAGAATCATGTTTCCACGATGTCCTTGGAAAACCTATAATCAAATCCATGGAAATGACCTCCCATTTCCACTCTGGAATCAGAATCAACTATAGTAATCCACCTAGATTCTTACACTTTTATTTTGCATGTTGACAATCCAAACATCTAGCCACAACCAATAGTAGAAACTCTTCACTACTGGAAACCTCTTCTGATATCCTAGGTGTCCTAAATATGGCTTGACATGAAACTCCCTCAAGATAAACTTCTTGAGCCCACTGTCATCCAACACATATATCTTGTCCATGAATCTCACCAAACCATCTTTCATTATATTATAGTACACTTCTCAATCACTTGTACCCTGATGTAACTTGTGCCTAAGCTCCATGTACATGTCATCCTTATGGTCTGCCTGCAAGATCCGATCTTGTAAATCTATCCCATAAGTGCTCACTGGTGCAAAATGGTTCATCTGCATTCTCCTACTAAGAGCATCCACAACCCTGTTCTACTTATCCTTAATGTATATGATCTCAAAGTAAAACTCACTGGTCATGGCCAACCACCTAGCCTACCACGCATTCATATTTGACTGGTCAAATAGATATCACAATCTGTTGTGATCGCTCATGAAAACAAACATCCTCCCAAGAAGGTAGTGCTTATATATCTTAATTGCATGAACACTCGTTTCCAACCAGACGTCATGTGTAACATAATTATGCTCATGCTCATTCAATTTCCTCTATTCATAACACACCACTATTATCTCCTACATCAATACCCTACCAAGTCCTTTCTTGCATGCATCTGTACACACCAGGA
The DNA here is from genome assembly GCA_000404065.3 of Pinus taeda. NCBI lineage: Eukaryota > Viridiplantae > Streptophyta > Pinopsida > Pinales > Pinaceae > Pinus > Pinus taeda. The sequence goes on from APFE030834123.1 coordinate 38,164, forward strand.
ACTCTTTGTCTCGATCTACAATCTTAAGAACTGGAGATTTCGTCAATAACTACTTCAGCTGATCAAAACTAGGTGCACACTCCTCTGTCCATTCAAATTTCTTACGTTTCCTTTGCAATGATGTAATATGATATGAAATGTGTGATAATTTTCTAATGAACCTCTTGTAGTAACCTTCTATCCCTAGTAATGATCTAACTTCATCCACATTCTTAGGAGCTACACACTCCATGATAGCCCTTATCTTTTATGGATCCAATGTTATGCCTTACTTGGAGACAACATGTCCTAAGTAATGTACCTTTGTCTAAAATAAGTTTCACTTGCTAAGATTAGCATATAACTGATTCTCTTTTAGCAATATCAATATTGTTGCTAAGTGATTGGCATTCTCTTCTTCATTCCTGGAATATATCAATATTTCATCAATGAATACAATAACAAACTTCTCTATATAAGGATAAAACACATTATTCATCAAGCACATAAAATTAGTTGCGGCATTATTCAAACCAAAAGGAAGCACAACAAACTCATAATTCCCATACCTGGTCCTGAAAGCAGTCTTGTAAATGTTCTCTTCATTGATTTGTACATGATGGTGTCCTGATCTCAAATCAACCTTTGAGAACACTGTTGCTTCCTTCAACTGATCAAATAAGTCATCAATCCTTGGAAATGGGTACGTGTTGTTGATTGTCACTTTGTTTACTTGTCTGTAATAAATGCATAACCTGAGGGTACCATCCCTCTTCTTAACGAACATAACTAGTGCACCCCAAGGCGATACAGTTGGTATAATGTATCCCTTACCAATCATTTCCTTCAGCTACAACTTCAACTCTACTAAATATGGTGTTCTCATCCTGTAAGGTTCCTTTGATTTTGGTGTTGTCCCTAGAACCAACTCAGTAGAAAATTCCACTTCCCTGTGGGGAGGAAATTCTACAATATATGCTAGAAACACATCCTAAAACTGTTGTAATACAGGGTACCTCTTGAATATTTCCACATCCTCAACATCCATACCCTTGTCACTGGAAATATGGACTACAAATAGTACATACCCCTTCTTGTAACTATGCTTAGCCTACATCGCGATTACCATCCCCACTGATGTAGGCTTCTTCTTTCCTTGCACAATTCTCTCTTCACCATTATCATCCAGGCACTCAATTGCCTTGTCACAACAATCTACCTAGTCCTATGAAGATATAACCAATCCATACCCAAAAGCATACTATATGATCCCAATGGAAGTACACTTAGACATTGTGTTTTTGTAGGCATACCATTTAGCTCAAATGCACAAGATCTTACCCAATGATGAACTCTCTTCTTAATACTTGTAGCCAAATGCACCAACCAAGGCTCTGCATGAACTTCTTTTCTCAAGCCACACTTATCCACTAGGTTAGTATTAAGATAAATATAATTAAATCTAGGGCTTAATCAAAATAGAAATAAATTGACCACAGAGCTTACCTTCCATCTCATTAGTGGATTCCTGATGATCTTCTTGCCTGTTGTCGACAACTGCAAAAATACGAGGAATGTTATGACCAACATCCCCAACTATCTATGCCTCCTGAGAACTATAGATTTGAGGCCTACCACCCTGGTACAATGGAAACTCCTTCTAGAAACAATATTTTCCACATATCAAACATTGCAGTGGTCCCCTACCATCACCTCTAGTTTGCTACTCTCTAATTTGTGACCCATAGCCCTTATCAACTACATTGAACTTCTTGTAAGGAGCAACATTTTCCTTCTCACATGCATCCTGAGGTCTTCCCCACTTTGGTGGCCACATCCCTTTAACTTTCTCGCTTCCTTTCAAAACACTCTTAGTCTTAGCTTTGTGCTTTGTATGCTACTAACAAGGCTTCAACTTTTGGATGGCCTCATCAAATGATATAGGCTCATCACACTCAATCTGGTCTCTATATGTTGTTGGAAATCCACTGATGAATCTCTAAATCTTAGCCTTCTCATCCTTGAGATAAGGCACATACCTCAATATCTCTAAGAACCTTCTAGTGTACTAATCATCTGTCAAATAACCTATCTGTAGCTCATACAACTCCTTAATGTCATCATAATACCTCTTCGATAGATACTTATTATTAAAGAGTCTCTCAATATCATCCCAAATTAATTATTCTTCCATAATTCCATTAAATTTCTTCACTTATTCCCACCAAATATTTTCTTTCCCTTTGAGACTGAAGGTGGCTATCTTGCCTTTCATGTTCTTTGAATAGCTATACAATCAGAAGAATTTCTTCATCCTAAGCAACCATTCCTTTGCATCTTCTAACTTCTTCGTCTCTCCATTGAATGTAGGAGGCTTGACTTTCTTGAACTTCTCTGAAAGGTAATCACTCCTCCCACAATAATGATGAGAATGATGATGATGATAATGTGTCCTAGATGAGGAACTCGAATGATTTTGGTACATATCAGTCCCTGTGTCAGGTGTATTCAGTGATCTGCCACCTTTGACTATATCCCTTTTATTCAACCTGTATCTAGACCGAGACCTGCTACCATAGGCTCAATTAGTTTTCTATTCCTCCTCTTAACTAATCCTCAACTATCCCTATCTCTGCAATTCTGACAAGATATGAAGAATTGTTGCATTGAATTCCACCTGATTTTCTTGAGCCCTTGCAAGCCTTTCCTGAGCCTTCACCAACCTGTTATTATTTTCTTTGCAACTTCTAATATCTACCCTCAAATTCCTTAATGTATTTGATATACCATAAGAATACTCATTTCCTTGTTGCACAACTAGTCTGTAGGGAGAGTCACAAGAAATGTAGTCTACCATTTTGCTCGTCATCTCTAATTCTCTTTTTCCTGCAAGTAGGTCATGTCAAATAAACCAAATAGATACCGAAACAAAAACCATACCTCATTAATGTTTAGGGGAGGCCTATCTAATCTATAAAATTAGTCCGCAGTAGCATGATACATGTATAACCATAATCACATCAATATAGAAACATCATGCATGACCATACAATCTATGTACTATGACCCCATGCATGACAACCATAACCATGAAAACATAAAATTTTATCCAAAGAGAGTTCAACCCATTCTAATACCACCCTGCAACCACTTTCTCCCACATTTACCCACTTTCTCTAGTTTTCCCACAGTAAACATGAGTTTAGGGTCACTATGATAAGACTCAAACTCCTATATGACCTTAAGGGAATGGATTTGACAACTTAAGACTTTACTGACCTCCCTAAGCTACCACAGGACCTTCACAAGAAACCCAAACCCTCCAGGTGTCCAACCCTTGAGTTAACTCTTTGTTTTACTGACCTAGAGCCTCAATCATTCCATTTCTAGGGCCTCCAAGTGATTGTAACACTCCATTCAATCCCATAGGCTTTCTTCCTAGGGAATGGACTTTTTCATTCAATTCTATGCGAGCAACCACGAATTCTGAGGCACTTTTTTAGGGCTAAGACTCAAGCCTCACCCTAGAACTCGGTGAAACTTCTAGAAATGATGAATCATATAGAAACAAGGCTTCCAAAACAAAATTTAAACTAGGACTTGACCTGATCTCTCCCAAATAAGATTGAAATTCCATCAAACACATGATTAACATGCAACCTATAAGTTATGAATGCATATATGAACACAATTTCTGAAAACTCATCGAATGTTTAACAATATGTCTTTGTGCCTTCTCATAATACACGTCATAACACCAATCAAGTCATGCATTCATTAACCAAACATTCATTGAATGAAATGTGATAAGAGCCATACATGGATCTATCATATAACCATGTTCATAACCAACATATAACTAGACAGATAACAATGATATAACAACCATTAAAACTACATAATAACAAGTAAATTTACTTATCAAAGAAAATATAAATTGAGCTCTTATTAACCATATGCGAAAGCCCACACAGTCAAGAACTTCCATGTACCACCCAACCATAGATTGGGCTAAACCAAATATTTCTTTCAGCGGATCACCCCTGTGCCATATTCCAAGCATGAATGTGGGATCTCATGGGACAAACTAATCCATAAACAACCAAGGGAATCTATAGGTTAAACCACCTTCACCCTCACCATACTGTGATCTTACCTAAATCAACTCCAATATCACAAAACAAGATTGAGTGTGGATGCCTCATAATTTCTTCTCCATCTCTTGAGGAATTTTCCTTTCTCCACCCTCCTATTGAAGGCTTCCCAGAGAATACCATCTCCACCCCCAAACCTTTGGATATTCCTGAGACCAGGTCACTTAGATCCAAAACCTTACCGCATTCGAGAGCTCAACCTAGAAAGAATCTCATCACACCATGGCTATCCAAAAATGGAGAGGCAAGGATAAAAACCACTTTCAAAACCTGACAAAATCCATGCCACCGACAACAGTGAAACCAAATACAGACATGCACATAATATACATGCCAAAACCAGCTAGAAAATCATACATGCAACCTATTACCTACAAGTATTCCTACTGAAGCTGCTTGATCCAACCTTTCCTTGCTTGATCCTTTCTTTCTTCTTCTTTCCTTGTCCTTCCTTATCCTTCCTTGTCCTTCCTTTTATTTCTTTCTTTCCTTCTCCTATTAGTGCTCTTCTTCTCTCTAAAAAACAATTCTAAAAATGAGTTCACAAAAGACTACAAACCAATTCTTTGATGTCTTTTTATTATTGATGTCTCTAATTTCTTCATTTTTCCTTAATTTTCCTTCAATTTCCTCCTCACATGCAACCTGTGACCTTTCACCTCCATTTTCTCCTATTTTTCTTTATTTTCATAAATAAAATTTCAATAATACATTTTTTTCTTTACCAATGCCTTTTCCAATTTCCTTAGCCATAATAAACCAAATTAACATTCACTAGGATGTTTTTCCCAACATTTAGCTTAGAATAAGTGTCCCTTGACCTTGGTCTTATTTTTCCTTCATTAACTTTTATTACATGAACATTTAACCCAGGGTTGTTAGAATTTTGTGTTCGTAAGAGAATGTTTGTCCCTACTATGTAAATGTCATGATTTTCCATGTCATTAGAACTACCTCCAAACTGATTTTGATATGGTAGAGGGGCAGCCTCGTGTTGTGTGGCTAGCGCTCCTTGGTGATGGAAATATTTTATCATTATTGTAGGTTGTTTCTTCGTTCCCCCTTCACCCTAGCCTTTGTCATCTACTTCAACTCAAGGAGTTTGAGGGAAATGATGGTTATAATTCCCATACTCTCTGCATCTAGCATAATCATCTTCAATCTAAAGACTCGCATTCTCATTTTTCTTTTGTGGGTTACTTTTACCCTAATTTTATTTTGGGTTTTGATTAAGTGTATTTCCCCCATCCAATGGCCACGTAGGTCTTCGTTCTTGGTTTCCACCATCTCCTTGTTCTCCTTTCGGTTTACTATAGCCTTTCATTTTGTTAGCATTTGGATGGTTTGTGGGGTTGAATTGTTCAAAAGATTGTTGTTGCTAAGGAAAGGAAGGTTGCATGAAATTAACCCCTGCATTTGGTTGAGGTAGGGGGTTAGTTTGTTGATGTTCTAAGAAAGGATAATAGGGATTCCCTTGAATTGGGTTGCTGTATGTGGTTTGGGAGGTTGAAATCATGTTTGCAGTACTTGAAGGGTATTGGTTACCCTACATGGGATGGTTCTGAGAGTGCATAGGTTGATTGAGGTAATACCTCCCGTTGGTTGGGATTGGTGCTATGGGTAGCCCACCAAATGATTGGAAGTGAGGCTATGAACTGCACACATTTTCAGGATGTTGCTAATGTTTGATTTTGGGTAATGCTTCCAACTAAACCATCTGTAGAATTTGATGCTCCCAGTTTATCTTGTTCAAATGATTGTAAGCCCGAAGCATATGGGAGTATAAAGTAATGGTGCCTTGACTGACTATAGATAAGCACAAATTGTTGGGCTTTACTAATGGACTATTCCTTTGTTTGTCTCATAGTTGTGGCCACATCTTTTTTGATTGCTAGAAAAGGATATTTAAAACATAAACCAAGGTGAATGTCTTATGTTGCATTCACCTTACAAAGGCTAATATGTTTTTTCCACTCATGGAAATGGTCTAAGATGTGTGTGGAATTTGTTTCCTGAATGTGTCTTAATAGATCCAACCCTATACCTTGATGAACTAGGAGATGGGAAAAAGTGAGGAATGATCTAGCGAAGGAGCCAAATGCTTCAAGGGAATGAGCAGCCTTTCTTACATACCATTTCATTACAAGGTCAGTGAAGGTGTGCTGAAATTATATTAGTCTTAGTTAACCATAAATGAAAAGTCATAATGTTGTTGGTAGGATCCTCCACCTACTTTCCTTCATACTTAGGCATGTTTGAAGGAAATTTTCTTGCAATAGCGGGCCATTGTTGATTATGAGCAATGGGATCATTTGTAAGAAGGAAGCTAAAAATGGGATTCAATTGGTATTTACCATCATAAAATGACTTTGAAATGCAATGTGCAATGGAGTCCCTTGTGGGGAAGTATGAATGGGACTACATGGAGGGGTTGTATGTGGACTCCCCTAAGGGGCGATAAAAGGAGTACCTTGAGGGGGAGGGGTCCTAATCAAGGTTTCTCCAAGAAATTTTGAGCCAATCAAGGTGGATGGAGGCTACTTGGTTTTTGAAATTGCAAGGTGCATGTCATGCCTCCCAATAAAGGTGGGAGATGTTGGATGCGTCAAGAGTGATCATTGACTTTTGGGCCCCCTATGGTGCCCTAGAAAGTTTGTGTTACTAATATATGGCGAGGGAGGATTTTTCAAAAAATGAAATGAAGTACATACATAAAACAAAGCAAAAAATAATTGGTTAAGTTTCCCTTTATCTAAATAATATGTGAAATAATCAACAAACAAAAAAAATTGTGAGGTTTTCCATATGATAAAATCCTATAAAGACCTAAATGTCTTTTCTACTCAAATAGTAATTGGGCCTTAGAATAATCCATAGTAGGATGTTGGGGCCGCGTCTTGAAAGTAATGACAATATTTCCAACAACTAATAACAAACCAATGTAAGAGAGGGTTATAATGGAGGGTACTAGGACTACGTCCTGAAAGAAATGGTGATGCTTCTAGTAGCCTAACCAAAATCGTCTTAGGTCTTGGTGCTCCCACCACTCAACCTATAGGGAAATATGCCCTAATTTTTCTTCAATAAGTTACTCGTGTCTAGTGGGAAGGATTGAATCTTAGTTGTTGGTCGTCAGGTTTGGACCCGATAACCCTACCACGTGTTAAGATACAATATGAAGCTATGTGATAATATTCTCCATAGGCCTTACCCCCTTCATAGGCTTCTCCTCATATGCTGGATTTGTCATTGGATGATGCAAAATTTTAGGATCCCTAAAAGACAACTTATATGTTTCAAAATGTAAACAACCATGACAAATTTTGTACTTCCTACCCTCATGATCCTAATCTAGACTATAAATTATCTTGTGGCCTCCATGGGGAATTTAATGTTTTCAAATTTAGATTTCTTTTAGAGAGTATTTTTTTCACTTAAGGTGTGAAAATGTAAGCTAAATGAAACTAAGTACAAATTTTCCAAAAGGAGGATACCCTTTATAAAATGTTTAAGTTAGCTTATTGTGTGTAGTGCAAATGTGTACAAGTGAAATTGTGAGAATACAAAGTGTTAGGAGATGTGGATATGTAGTGATCCTTTACAACTCCCATAATTACACTATGTTATGTTTGTTCCTTTCAAGAAAATAAATGATGTGTGGATGATGGGACACTTAATTCCTTCCTAATTAAATTATGTGAGCATATAGGGAGATGGAAGCTTTAGTGATTTGAGAAATATTTTAGATGCAACCACAAGTTCGCAACAAAGATGCAAGGGAAGCAGGGCTACTCTCTCTCTATTATCACCAAGTCTTGGTCTCAATAATAAATGAAATGAAATAAAAGAAGCTTACTTTACTCATATTTAAGATATGCTTTGATGCAAAATAATTCAAGGTAAAATATAAGACATTTCCCTACTTATGATTGTTAACAAAGAAAATTGAAAGCCAGTTGTCTAAACTAGAAAGAATTGTAGGAGTGTAGGAAGGTCCCTAAAGGTTACCACAACACTTTGAAAATGGAATTACAATGAAACTTTAAGACTTTGCATGTCTCACAGGTTATGTCAAATAGACTCATGAGACATACATGACCACCTCTACAAAAATCCATGAGGCCAGCTTGAAAAAATTAATTAGAGTTCTTTTCTAATCACACACAGGTACGAGGGAGGCCTGCACAAATCTATGAAAATAAAGGGATGAAAACACAGTGGCATTATAGTGAATAAATACCTACAAAAAAACCAGTTAGACTAAAAAACTCAAGCAAGTGGAGTTTTCATTTTGTATAGTGGTGTTGGTTGCCTATGAGTGCCAAAAACACCTTCCTTATAGTTGGTTGCTTCCTACAAGAAGCATACAAAAAAATGAGAGATGTTAGTGAGTTAAGATGAACTAATAAAGAATTGAATATAATGAAAATAATACATTAAAAAAACAAAACTAAAACTAATAAATAACACAAAACAAGCTTGTGAAGCAAAACAAATCAACAAAGGTATATATAGGGAAAGGATCCTCCTTATTGATTGTTGGTGGTGGAAGAGTTACAATAAAAGTATCAAATAAACTTGAAGAGATTTTCTTGAGAAATGGTGCTCAATATCTCTATACAAGGATTTCCCATTTTCAATCTCATTTACAAGATCTTTCTCTCTCGGAGAAGTATAGAAAATACTCTATGATGGTGGAATTTTCCCGACATTGGTATGCTAAATTGCTTTGAAGCAATTTTCACAACATAAAAAAGCACAACTTCTTCTTGTTTTGGGCTCTCCATGAAATTGTATTTATATATCTTTTGATCACTCCTTCCCTCCTTTGGTGATACGAGTGGCTCCACAAATAGAGGTGGCCTTGAAATAGCTCAAAAATAAAAGTCATCAGATGAAAGTGAAACCAAAACCAGATCGTAGTGCTCATCTCATTCCAATAGTGTGAACGACACTCAACTCCAGGTTTGTATGCTCAAGTTATATCCGGTAAACATTTTCGATCAAACTTGGCCAAGTGGTACTCACTAACGAGGGAAAAAGTTGGTGAAGGGACAGAGTACAAAAAATGGTTGTTAGAAAGAGTGAATTTGTCACCTCCTTGATTCATCTAGTAATCCTTAAAAACTGGCAGACAAATTTCAACCATATTCTTATTAAAAAACAAAAAAATAATATATATGGGTTGGTGAGCCGCCACCCCTTCCACCCCTCCCAGTGGTATTATATAATACATATTCCAATGTGGTGGATGGGCCACCCCTAACAAACCCACCCAACCACCGGTCAAATAATGGTATGTATATTGTAATATGATGGTTCCACCCACCAACATGTGTCAACATATGATGGGATCGGTGGGGTTCGAACCCACACAACCATTGTTGGATGGCCCACCAATGAGCGGTTCTACATTACAATTAAAACAAAAAAAAACCATGTCGCTGATTAACATGATGACCAAACCACAATTGAGGTGTGATGGGTTTTAAACCTAGTCTGCGCCCAACAAACCTACCAAATTTTCCAATGTGCCAATGACTCACTTACGTGAACTTCGCCCACACTATGTTATATAACCTGACTTTCACTATTCAACCGGGAAATGAAGGAACGGAGTGGAGGAACTAGTAGCAGCTAGGAGTGGCGAACCCTGAGTAGTGAATCTTATAAGATGATGAAAAGATTCCTTTTGGGTCCACAAGTACCAATGTTAGAATTTGCAAATATTATAGTCATTTTTATACAATTTCATGACATGAATCGAATGGTGATGTCCATTACTGTATCTGAGCTTTTCATTTTTCATCCATGACCGAGACTGGCCTCCCAACTTTGAGTAGGGCTCGTAGACGTAGCACACATCAGGTGAGCCCATAATCAAATTGTTTGTGTGCCTTTGATCTCATGGTTTCTTTATGATTTCCGCTTCTTTTTCATGTGTTAATTTACTTGGTTAAAATGCTATTTTATATGCAATTATGTATGCATCCATGAAGTCAAAATATCAAGATCAAGTTTGGTATCAGAGGTCTTCTTGATGCAAGTTACATAAGTGAATACTAACTAGGAATAAACTCCAAAGAGGTGAAGGAAAACTTAAATACTTTGATCCAAAAGTGGAGTGTGCACCACAAATATGGAACATGGTAGATGAGGAAGCTTGAATGGAGGAATATCGAAATTATCACAGGATCTTCTTCACCATGTCAGAGGAAGTTGACAAGTTGTGTGTAGAATATGAGAATAAAATCAAGCCTAAGAAAAAAGAACCAAATGATCATGCCTTGGTAAATCATGAAGGTGGAGGAGAATATCCTCCTCCCTCTCCATCCTCCAATGATAATTATTCCTCCTCCTCTTCTCGTCATTCTAACAGGCATCATAGGAATGCATCTAAAAATCCACTTTTCAAGCTCAATGTCAAGCTCGTTTTACCTATATTTAGTGGAGAATCTACTACAAAATATCTGAATAACTGGATAAGACAGTTTGAAGTACATTGTTGCATACAACAAACAAAAGAGGATGAAGCCAAGATCCAACTAACACCCCTTTGATTGAGTGGCACTGCACTCATTTGGTGGCAATGAAAACTACAGAAAGGTGGTAAGAATAATCATAAACTTCTTTCATCGTGGTTTGAGTTTGTCTCTTCTTTAAGTGGAAAATTTTACCCCTTGGGCTACAAAGAGAAAGCTATGATAGGATGGCAACATTCGAAACATATTAAAGGTCAAATTGTTCATAATTTTATAGTGGAGTTTAGAAAACAAGCATTATCATTTAATGCTCCACTAGACACTTCTGAGATGTTGATGAAATATATTGGCTCTTTACATAGTTATTTGCCTCATTCATTTTTATTATTTGAACCTAAGTCTCTTGATGAAGCTATTGTGAGGGCTATACATCTTGAAAGAAGGGGGAAACATGAGAAAGATGACCACCCGAAGAGGGAAACAACATCCAATAGAAGAGAAAAAATGCCCTCTTGTACTCATTGTGAGAAAGAACGGCATGATGAGAATAATTTCTAGAAAATTCATCCTGAATTGAGACATAAGAAGAAATACAAAAAGGAGAATCAGAATACAGTTTCACCTGTGCAACAAGACCAAGAATCTGAATCAGAGGATGATGATAAGATCACAACTAAGAGATTTTCATGTGTTGGACCAATTGACCTAGGATCAGACTCAGGTGATGAAATGAAGATTGTAGCTCTTTGGACTATAGAGGATGGACCCATTGACTTGAGTTTTGATTCGGGCGATGAGACCAAGATTTCAACAAATATTGTGCCAAAAATGGAAAGGGCACTAAATTCGGCATGGTTCCTAGAACTCAAATAATTAACCAAACCATGCAGGTGGAGAATGTTGACCTAAGGAGACTCCTACAAGAAGCAGAGAATGAGAAACAAAGGTTGCAATGTAAGTTACAAGCCAAGGAGGAGGCCTTGGAAAAGTTGTAGCATAATAATCGTGAGGTAAAAAGTGATTCTTCAATTTCATGTACCTTTAATGATAATGATTTTGCTGATTTTGAGAATCATACTATATGGATTTAATGAAAATTGTTGAAGAAAATGGGGTATAAAGGAAAGGGCCTCCACATTAATGGCAAGGGAGTTATCAATCCCATTAAAGTGTAGGAATTTCCTCATTATACAGGACTTGGATATGTCAGAAAAGAGGTTGGGTAATGCTCCAAGGAAACTAGTGAGCAACCAACAATACATCATGAGAGCACTTCATCACATTCTAGTGATATTACGGGTTCCATGGGCACTTATCAGAGGTGCACTAGAAATAAGCATTCCAAGATGATCCAGAAATCTTGGAGGAGACAGAATCATTGTAGTCACTACAATGAAGTTGGACACCAGAGAGCCATGTGTCAAATGCTCTAGGCCTAGAAAGCACCTCTGAAGAAACCAACAAGAAAAGTTTTTCATCAATCGAATTAGCTCTAGGATGATGACCCCTTCACTTTGTTGAGTAACAAATGGTTTCAATAGATATAGTAGCTTGTCATGGCGACATTTTGTAAATCATGTGTTCTGAATAATTGTAAAACTGATGGTCTTTTCGATTGCTTAGTCAAGCAATGATGATGCTTTTGGTCATTTTCTTATAGATGGAGTATTTGTTTCTTTTATGATGTAAACTTGACGAAAGAGTGTGTGTTATAAACTCTTGGAAAGTATGGGGTTGTTTGAGTCATGTGTGGCTTTGTATGTAATTACAAAGAATGTAGCAGATTTGCATGTAATGCAGATGTTGAAATTGTGGCTTGATGGGGACAAAGGTAGTGCGCAGGATGTGTTCATGATTTTGGAGGACCAAAAGCTTCTCAATGGGGAGGAACGATCCGGGTGGCACCAGAAGTAGAGGTGACCTTGAAATAGCTCAAAAATGAAAGTCATCATATGGAAGTGAAACAAGGACTAGATCGTAGTGCTCATTGTCTTGATTCTAATGGTATGAACAACACTCAAATCTGATTTCATATGCTCAAGTTATACTTGGTCAATGTTATGGTCAAACTTGGCTACATGACAGTCACTAATGCGGAAACAATTTGGTGAAGGGACAGTGCACAGAAAACTTCGATATAAAAGGGAAAATTTGTCACCTCTTTAATTTGTCCAATAACCCTTAAAAATCAACAGAAAAATTTCATCCATATTGTTACTAGGAAACAAAAATATTAATATATATGGGGTGGTGGGCCTCCACCCCTCCCAAAGGTATTATAATACATATTGAAATGTCATGGGCAGGCCACCGACCACCAGTCAAACAACGGTATGTATATTGTAATATGGTTCTTTCGCCCACCAACAATTGTCAACATATGATGTGACTGGTGGGGTTCAAACCCACCCAACCCATGTGGGCTAGCCTGCTAACAGGCAGTCTTGCATTATAATTAAAATAAACAAAAATCACATTTCTGATTAACATGATGCAAAAGCCATAGTTGGGGTGTGGCAGTTTTTGAACTCTATCCACCCCCGACAAACCTACTAAAGTTTCCAATGAGCCAACGACTTGGTTATGTGAACTTCGCCCACACTATGTTATATAACCTTACATTCATCATTCCTATAAGAAATGGAGGAGCAAAGTGGCAGAACCCTAAGCAGGGAATCTTCCTAAATGCAGAAAAGGTTCCTTTGCGTTCCATAAGTGTTAGTGTTAGCATTTGACCAATTTATAGTTATTTTTATAAGATTTTGTGACACAAATCCGATGGTGATATCTGTTTCTACATTTGAGCTCTGCATTTTTCTTCCATGACCGAGATTGGAGGAATAAGGGTCACTTTTATAAAGTTGATTGTAATTCATTTCTTTGTTGCCACTTAGTGAAAGAAGGTCTCCCCACTTTGAGTAGGGCCCGAAGACATAGACCACATATTGTGAAGTTCATAATCAAATCATATGTCTACCTTTGATCTCATGGTTTCTCTGTGATTTCATCTTATTTTTCATGTTTTAAGCTACTTGGTTAACATGCTATTTTAATTTTGTATGTATCCTTCAAGTTAAAAAATATTGATCATTTGGCTCATCAATGTGGTTTTTTTCCTCATAAATTAGATGAGAGATACCATCCACTAACTATTAAGGCTTCTTAGGGCTCAAGGCTTGAATTTTCAGTCCATCATGTTAAGAGGTGAAATTTTTCTCAAGCAAGTTTGCTTCCCAAGGTCTTGATTAGACTTCTCACGACCCTCATGGCTATGAAAGGAAAAGCCACGAGGTAGATAATTTCTATCTATGGTACCTGCAAGGGTTGATTTTTGAAGTCAACCTTAGGAGAGCTTTTGATTTTTGGGTCTTCATGATGTTTTCAACTAAAAATGTAACCCCTGTACATGTTGCTCACTGACTCTAAGTGTCTTCGATTGCATACATATATATTTGTTATAAACATACATACATTTTAAAAAGCATGTAACAATATTCTTAACCATGTAGATTCACACCTACTTTACCAAGAATATTCTTAACTTGTAATTAACTCTTTTTACAATAACATGAACCAATAACATGTGTTGATATGACATGTTTTAATTAATTAATTAAAATAACATAACTAATTTGAAGATAAATCTTAACTTTTGATATGTGAATACTATGAATATTCTAGCATATTCCATGACAATTAGATGCTTACCATTTATCTAATAATTGTAAATAAATAAATTAAAATTATAAACCTATCCAAGTAAATAATTTACTACTATTATTAAATAATTTTATAATTTAGAAGTATTACTGTTTTTAAATAAAATAAATAAACCATTTTCATATATATATATTTCCACATCCTTGAATGTCCTATCCCCAAAGGTCTGAAAGCGCATTTAACCCAACTTTGACTTTTTAAAGCATTAGATATTTAACTTTACAAAAAACACAAACATATCTATCTTTTAGATCAAGATAATTTTATCACTAATTTATTCCAATAACCACAAATGAATAGATGGAAAAGTGGGAACATCTTTGAATAATTCAATCGATTATTGCTATATGAATCAAACAAATGTATAAATGGGACTAAAAATTGAATGATTTGTAATGGTACAGTCTAAGACATGCATACAAAACTACAAAGCAAAGGGATTACTGAAACTAAAATGGAAATTAAGTAGATTATAGTAAATGTATCGTCGCATTCGGCTAAATATGAAAGCAAAATATGAAAGTGACAAATTTCTGGTCCAGCGACTTACAACCGTAACAAAGTCAATTAAAGGAGGTTATATCAATTCTTAAAATAAATCACACAAACCAACTATAATCTTACAATGTGAAAGCCCATCAATCACATTCCAACAGCGGTAATTGAGGTTGTCAGAGAAGAATTTCTATTCACCTCCAAAAGTTTCAAGATTATTGCCCAAGGTTGACTGTCAGAATTCCTTAAAACGCCAACGTTTCAGTGACCTGTGATTGATGTCACTGTAAAGACTTTTAACGATTGCACCTCAATCAACTGTGTTATAAATTGTCCAAAATCAGAACCAGTATCTAAATCATGGAAATAGCATTGGAATCGACGTGTCAACTGCCCCCATTAACCCGTAGTGGACTGGAATATCTTGACAGTCGAGTCAATCCCCAGCTCGGTCTGCACGGCAACTAATATCGCTTGACTGACTTGCAAGAAGGCGACGGCCATTCACATTTACGGGTCAAATCACCAGTACATGTTTTATACACAACCTAAGATTCCTAAACATCCTCCTGTGTCCAGATGTTGAGCTTCATGCCCTGAGCTCCATATAACAAACATTGAAGATTCGGTTCAAAATTAGCGCTTGCGGCAGTTATTCCGGATACAGAGCCGCAATAATGGATGAGCAGCCACGGATGAATATGCACCCTTCCAGGAATACTGGTATTTTTCTTATAAAAACTATGCTACTATCGCCTGATCAGAGGTATTGAAATCCTTGAGCCTCACAAACCCTGTGAGAAACAATCAATCTGGTATTGCGCCGGCTTGATGATTTCAATTCCTCTATGCAATACCGCCATTGGTCGTGGTACTTGCACTGTTGAAACTATTGCGCAATGTTTGTGGAGATACAGTGTTTAGGATTTCATTGATAATTTCAATTTGTATTTCAAGTTGTAGGTTTTTATAGTTGGTAACCATGTTGTCTAAGCAATTTTCCTGGATGCAAATTGTGTAGAATCTTTATGTTTAGCATATTATTGATCATATCAATTTCATTTATATGAGTGTGTAGGGTTTTACCGTTCATAATCATGTTGTTGATTCAATTCTTCTGGGTGCAAACTGTGTAGTTTTTATTTCAGGATATTATTGATAATTTCGACTTGTATCTGAATGTGTAGGTTTTTATAGTTAATAATCATGTTGTTGATACAATTTTTCTGGATGTAAATTGTGTAGAGCTTTTATGTTTAGTATATTATTAATCATTTCAATTTCATTTATATATTAGTGTGTAGGGTTTCACAGTTTTTACATTTATATATTAGTGCGTAGGGTTTCACAGTTTTTACAGGTGATAATCATGTTGTTGACTTAATTCTTTTCGATGCAAATTGTGTAGTGTTTTTGTGTTTAGGATATCATTGATAATTTAAACTTGTGCCTGAATGTGTGAATGTTTAGGTTTTCATAGTTGATAATCATGTTGTTGGCAGAATTCTTCTGTATACAAACTAAAACACTACACAGTTTGTGTAAACATTCAGCACAGATTGCATCAACAATTTCAATTTGTATTTTTACATTCTCCCAATCTTGTGGAATCATGGAATTGTTTGTAGGAATATAAAATCTCTTCTTCTGTTTCTGCCAGACTATAAGTTAAATCTTCGAACTGTTTGAGGACCATAACTTAATGATTGCAGATGCAGGAGGGGGACCGGAGAGGGTATCCAAGAAGCGGTCCAGAGCATCAAAGCGCACCCCTACAACTGTTCTCAATACAGACGCCTCAAACTTCAGGGCGATGGTGCAGCACTTCACGGGCTTGCCCCCCACTGCCAGCGTTGGCTCTTCTAGTTACATCCCTGACTTTGGTGCAGAGAATTCATTGCCAAGACCACTTCCACGGCGGGTATTCATGAATCACATCCCTATGCCTACAGGTCTTGGCATTCTCGATACTTCTACAATGGTGCCGGTTATTTCTCAGGGCCCTCAAAATCTGGGTGCTCATGCGTATATGAAACCGAGCTTCTACAACCCTGAACCTCGCCACAGTGCTTCTCCGGAGCAGGCTGCCATGAGAGGGATCAACGTCTCAACTGTATGGGACAACGTGCTGTCTCTGAATCATTCAGCTACCCATATTCATCTGTAAGCAAATGGCTACTGTCTCTGAATCATTCAGCTACCCATATACATATGTAAGCAAATGGCTAGGTTTTTACCAGTGGATTTTCACAGTTCATAACTCGTTGACGATGGAGATTTTTGGATAGTTCTGTGTTTTCATTCAGATGTTCCACATCTGATAAACACTTCACCTATCTTTAGAAACATAATGACCCATTACTAGATCTTCAGAGACAAAAGACTTAATTTGATAGCTAATTACTAGATCGGGACGAGCTGCGTGATGTATAGAAAGTAGTGCAGTCGAGTAAACTGGGTGTTTGATTGTATGAATTCCACTGAGACTTGCAGAAAATCTCTGGTTGTTTTCAGGGAGGATCAATGGCCTATCATACCCTTCATTAAATTTTCTTGCATCTGTTAATTTACAATATCCATTTTCCATGACTGTCGAATTTCAGAGCCCAAGATCGTTTCAGTGATTCAAAGTTCTAGAAGCTCAGCAATGCATATTATTTTAAGTTTGTTCAATCTCTGCCCATTCCGATGACGTGTTAGCTACGTCACAATTCTTTTACAGGTTTAAAATTATAATCTGCCATGACGAAATTTAGACCAGAAATCAACTTACATCGATGGTTGCGAAGAATATTGTTGGGTTGATTTGAATATTGTTGGGTTGATTTTTGTTTACTTAATGATGATTTCGGCTGAATGTATCAATAGTCAAATCTCTACGCATAAATTAATATTTTTATTTCCGGCTGAAGGCGGCAGTACATTAAACTAATTAATGAAATCTTTCCGGATATGCGCAATATAAGAATATATTGATATCACGCCAAGTCAGTGCTCAAATAATAAATCTTATCAGATTCCTTTAACTTTTGCATCGACAAACTGCCGAGTGTCATTATAGAGTACAGATGTTGCATTCTATGCCATATTTTTAATATATTATTTGCATAGAAATTCTTTAAATGGTTTGTTTAAATGAGTAGATGTCTTGATTTTTTATTTGGATTTAAGTTACTGATGAAATCATTCATTATTATAGTTTTTTGAAATTTTGTGCGTATGTGGTTAAAGATAGATATCTTATTTAATAATACTTGAATAAGATTTGAAAAAATGATAAATATTTTTAAATGAGACTTTGACTTATTAAAATTAAATTTATAAAAAATATTTACAAATTGTCTACAAACATTGACTTCTTTAAAATAATTTTAATAATTTTTTGTTTTTAAATTAAAAATATATGTTGAATTGAGGGTTGACCTATATCAAGTTAATGAAAGATTTTTCGGCGTAAATCACATGATATTTTTTTTGTCAACGGTTTTCTAACCAACTAGTGTGCTTCATCAGGACAAGTTGAAAAATTAGATCTGGATTGCATGTTAAATAATCATAGTAGAATCTCCAACAGCTATAAAATCTCCAACAGCTATAATTTATGACCAGGAAATGGCTATATTGACTAACTAACGGCTATATTGAGTCACTAACTGCTCTATTTGACGAGGAATCGCCTAGTAGAACCGGACTGAGAGAAAAAGGGAGCAAAAAAAAATTAATGTTAATAATTATTAAATTAATAGTTAGTTATACTTTATTAAATACAAAAAGTATATATAGAGAGAGAGAATAACTCATTAATATTTCTTTTCTTTTCTTTTCTTTTTTATTTATTTTTATTTTTTAAATGTTTAATCATTCAACTATAAGGTAATCAAAATATATTTACATAGTTTGATTAAAATATTAAAGTAATTATTTTTCTTTTATTAATTAAGTTACAATTAATAGCATAAACTAAATGTAAATAATACATCTAAAAAACAAAGGCAAAAGAGAGAGGGGGGGAGGGGGATAACATAAGGAAAACTCACTAATGAGAAAGCCAAAACCAGCTATAAAAAGAGGGAGGGGAGGAAAAGAAGAATGATTAGGAAGTGCGGGCTGGGATCCAACAACTACTGATCTTCCAACCATCCTCCCTGTTGAGATTGCCCGACCTTTTTTCGATTTCAAGGGCTTCCCTAAATTTACGGTGATGCAATTACGAAACCCTAGCAATAACACTGGCCTCCTCTATACAAACATGATGTTTGGTTTTTTCCGCATGCTCTGCTAAAGCGGAAGACTTGGTTCTCCTATGTTTAAGGTTAGTTGCGTGCTCACTAATCATCTGATTAATGGAGCGCCCAGTTTCACCAATATAGGGGGTCCCATAGGAACATAGAATGATATAAACCCTCTTCATGTCCTTAGGGTCTATAGGATCCTTCACTGATCTGAGGGACTTACAAATACTGTTAAGGGGTCTAAAGGTCAAGGGAACATTGTGTTTCTTAAGAATCCTCACAATCCTATCTATGGTCCCTTGCACAAATGGAAGATGGAGACCTGGGGCCCGCTCTTTTGGTTCTCTTTTAGCTACCGAATTTTTGGCAACTTTGAGGAAAACTTTCTGACCTAGGCATCTACTATAACCATTTTCAACAAAGACATTAAGGAGGTGGGATTTCTCTTTCTCGAAACCCTTTTCATTGAAGATCCTTAGGGCACGAGCGGTGAGGGTGTTGAGAACACCCAACTTCTGAGCTGGGAAATGGTGGGAACTGGCATGAAGATATTGTTCTATATGTGTTTTCTTACGAAACACTTGGTGGGAGAGGGAACCGTCACTATTCTTTGAAATAAGAATATTAAGGAATGGGAGGCAACCATCGACTTCCTCTTCCATGGTGAACTTGATGGCTGAGGATTGACTGTTGAGATGATCGAAGAAGAGATCTAACTCCTCTTGGCCATGAGACCAGATGACATAGTGTCATCTACATATATTTTCCAAAGCTTAGGAAGGAGGCGGGCCGAGTATAGAGCCCTGGATTCAAAATCTTCCGTAAAAAGATTCGCAACGATAGGGGATAAGGGTGAACCCATGGAAACCCCATAGGTTTGCTCAAAGAACTCCCCTTCAAAATCGAAAAAAGTGGAACTGAGGAAAATCTTAACTAACCGAGCGGTATTAGGATCCATTAGGCGGTTAATATCCTCCATGGCCTCATTTATAGGGATGCAAGTGTACAGGGAAACTACATCAAAACTAACCAGAATGTCTTCAGGGTCAAGCTTAATGTCTTTAAGCTCTTGAATAAAGGAAGCAAAGTCTTTGATGAAGGATTCTGTATGGCCAACTAAGGGTTTAAGCTTCAAGGCAAGGAACTTAGCAAGAAGGTAGGTAGGACCTCCAATGGTGTTGACAATGGGCCTAAGGGGAGCTCCTTCCTTGTGAATCTTAGGGAGCCCATAGATCCTAACAGTGATGGGATTTCTCTCAATGAGTTTATGGTGCAGGGAACACACAGAGGTACTGGATTCAATGGCAAGAGCCACAATCCTAAAAATCTTCTTTAACGGGTTTCTAGGAAGCTTCTTATAGTTTCTGCTATTATGAAGATGATCCAACATCTTATTGCGGTAGTCTGCTTTGTTAAGAATGACAACAACTCCACCTTTGTTGGCTTTCAGAACAACAATATCTTTGTTCTAGTTTAATGATCCGAGGGCTACAAATTCTTCACTGTTAAGGTTGCTCTTCGGGGGCTTTGCCTTCCTCAAGACCACAACACAATCTTGAGTGATAGTGTTCTTAATACTATCAGGTAAACCTCTAATCCCAAACTCTATGTCACAAATGACGTCATCTACCGGAATCGTCTTAGGGGCCAAGGCAAAATCTAAACCCTTATTCAAAAGCTTAAAAACTAAAGGGGGAAAGGAGAAATTAGATAAATTGATAACTTTATTATTAATATGAGCAGGAGGGGAAAGATTAATATTTACTTCTACTATAACGTATACAATCACATGACTTGTTACCATAATGTTGTTAAGAAATTATATGAATTCTAATGTGATTAAGAGTAATAAATTAATATTTACTTCTATTATAACGTATACAGTCACATGACTTGTTACCATAATGTTGTTAAGAAATTATATGAATTCTAATGTGATTAAGAGTAATAAATTGGAATGTCGTTAAGAAATCTTTAAAATTATAAAGAATATTAATAAAATATTAAAATTCATAATTTCTTAATTATTGTAATTATTAAAAATATTTAATTTTTTTAATGATTTTAGAAAAATTTTCAATTTATAATAATATTTCATATTGATAATTATTGTTCTAAAAATTAATCACATCATTAAACAATAAATTAAATTATTATTATTATTATTAATTATAATTACAAAATCTGAGTTTTAACAATATTCATCGGTCTTGAAAATGAATCACACTCATAAGGTTGAAACGCGTTGACCAAAATCTCAATATGATTTCTTCCAAAAAATTTATGCATTATAAAATTCTATTATAATTTAAAGAATATATATAATATATATATAATAATTAATAATTTTATAAAAATAAATAGTAATACTATAACTAAATATTTAAACTTTAAATTAGTATTTTTATTTGCTTGCATTAAAATATTTGTGATTAATTTAGCATGTTATTTAAAAAACATTATATAAAAACAATAATCCATTTTACAATAATTACAAAGGGAGTGTTAATTTATTTTTTACGTATATTTTAAATACAATTATATTTAAATTCGTTTTCATCCATTTAAATTCAAATATTTAAAAACGAATAACTACGGCTTATTAGGTGAAAAATGATTTTAATAGTTACCTCTAAACTCATCCGCTTATGGACAAAAATATCAATAGAAAAGGTGTTTAATTGTTTTCGCTTTAGGTTATAAAAATTGTGAAAATGGTGCTCGCCCTACACAGTGACGATAAAATA